>NW_021034195.1:0-14016 GCF_004153795.1 Camellia sinensis
TAGAGCAGACACTGATACTCTTCTATGGTGACAATCGATCGAGTTGGAAAAAAAAGTTAACCAATCCATACCCAATATCACATCGAAAACATACATATCTAAAATAATGAAATTAAAGGAGAGCCGACGATCTGTGACCTCAATCTCACAAGAGCGGCATACACGGCCTAAAGCCACCCTTTCCCTAATAGGTGTCTCAATAAGCAAATGAGACTCTAATTGGTCAAGCTCCAAACCCAAGGCAGAAGCAAAAGAAGATGCTATAAAAGAATGTGATGCACCCATATCAATCAACACAGTGGAAACATAATTGAACAACAAGAGATTACCTCTTGTAACTGGAGGTACTGACAAAGGTTCCAATGGGGAAATAGCATACACACACCTCATAAGCCTCTAGTTTACTCGCTCACCCCTCAGAGCATAGGCCTGGTGTACGAACTGAGCCGAAATAGCCCCCTATGTGAACGTCGAGGCCTAAATCGACTAAGCTGGCTGATGGCTCTGAGTCTATGTCAAACCAGGTGCACCAGGTGTGCCACCCAACTGTGGACAAAACCTCCTCCTATGCCCAGACCGTCCACACTGAAAACAGATGGGCAGTTGCCCTTTACCCTAAGACTGACTTTGAGGATGAGCCGATGACGGTGATAGTTACTGTCCCACCCTTCTTTATGGGTATGCTAGTGCTTTGGGGCCCAACTGACCACAATGGAAACAAGTAAACCTGCCCTGATTACCTCTCCCCAATCCTCCACTCGGTACGAGAAAAGTAGACCTAAACTGCTAACCCTGGGACTGTTGCAGGTTAGGACCCCATGCCTCTTACTATCCATGAAATCACCCAACAAGTCTGGCCCCCTCTGCTTAGAGCTTCTTATCTGCTCCTCTTCCACCTGTATCACCACCTCTAAATGAATTGTAGACTCCACTAGCCGACTATATTAACCATCCACCTTAAACAAAATCCCGATCCTTAACATCTTCTCGAACTCTATGCAACAGTGCTCATCTGTCGTTACGTAGCTCAGGCGCGAACTTAGAAAGACTGTTAAAGGCCACCTCGAACTCAGCCACAGGCATGCTCAATTGCTTAAGTTTCAGGAACTGCTCTCTCAAATTCTCTCTAGTAGCGGGAGGTAGAAATTTGTCGTAGAAGGTTGCAACAAATGCCTCCAAAGTAATCCTAATACGGCCTTTGGTGTATTTTCACCACTGACTTGCATTCCCCTTGAGCTAAAAAGCTGCCAAAGTCACCCTCAACCCATCGTCATCAATGCCAAGCATCTCAAAGTTCTTAACCATCTATTCGAGCCATTCATCTGCCTTCAGTGGCTCTTTAGGATCACCCACAAACTTATCCGGATTAGATTGAAAAAACTCTCTTTTGGGAAAGGATGGCCACGTCTTTGCTACTTGTGTTTGGACTTGATTCTCAGCTCTAAGAATGTCCATAGACTCCCTCAATGCCCTTGCTATCTCCCGGGCTTAAGCACCCATGGGTTGTTGTCTTGCTAGCTTGGCCACATTAGCTTGACTAACCTCCTCCTCTTATGCCGGAATCTCAACTTGAACCAGCACTTCCTAACCCTGAGGCCTACCATGCATACCTCAACCGCGTCCACACGTTGACATCCTAAGAAAGGCAACATAAACACGTTAGCACACTCACAGATGTGCCATCAACTTAAACACCCACGTTCTATTACCATAACCAACAAAGGAAGTCATTCCACATAAATACCGAGTCACGTAATCACAAACGAATTTTCTTTCATAGATAATGACCGTTCCACGATGCTGCTAGAACTCTAGTTAGAATTAGAAGTGATCAAATGCTATTCTAATAAGATTTCTAGAAACTACCAGACACAATCAACATCCTTGAAACTAAATCCCATACACACTTAGTCACAGAGGCATGTTATCAAATAGCACACGGAAAACACAGGTTTCTACTAAGCGAAATAAACCCATTGTGGTATTAACCACATCCCATAATCCCAAATATTCAAACCAGGTACGCTCTGATACCAAGTTGTAACGCCCCCAAAAAATTGTCATAAGGACTACCCACAATCCAAACATTTAATCGTTACATAAACGAGAGTAAGTCAAGATCGGATAGTCATATACATTGGGGTCAGAGTTATACTATTAAAAAATGAGGACACATGCGTGATACATTCATTGATAACAACCTTGAATCTACATCATGTTAGAGTTAAGTAGTAATGTCTAAATGTTTAAAACTTGATGCCTTAATGGCTACAAGTTTTCAAGTTTATACTTGGTTACAACAAAAGTGGGACTTTAGGCTAATACATAAAAGCTTGAGGCTGAGCACAAAACATGACACAAAAGATGAGCGGTCAACTCCAATTTCCTAAACCATCAGCACGTGAAATGCTTTTTTCAGATAGGGTGAGCTAACACATGACATGATGCTAAACCAAATCATGCGGTGAATGCACATGACATGCCTTTACCAAAACCATGCAATGCCATAGTGTGAATCACATGTTATAAGATTACATCATTTCTTTAAAACATGAAATAGGGCGGTTATACACACAATAGGAATCTCTAGGATACATGTCCGCAAGTAGGCTATACAAGCACTACCAAAAGCCATTTTACCAGTACTATCTAGAAGGATCGACATCTAATCGCGCAAGTTTCTTGACTGTCATCAAGGACATAAAGACCAACTTTAAACCACAACCCACACCACCTAACCAGATTTTGCAAGATATTCATCATTTTTTTCTCAATACAAATCTTTTTCAATACATTATTGTACAGTATTAGAGTACGTGCAATGTGTAAGTTAAATGGTTTTGATCAATCTAGTCCTCATGCAATTTCTACAACAGACAATGCTATCCTCTAACGATAGCTAGAACAATTATATCTAAACAATAATATAATTAGAAAGGACAATTCATAGAAAAGAACTCAACTAGTCATTCTTGACTTCAGAGCAAGTTTTATATTTCCACCACTTCCATTCAAGTCCAAACTTCCATAACCAGTAGTTCCATAACACAACTACCATTTTTCCAACACTTTCCAACTCAAGATTTTGAAACAAAATGAAAAGAGAATTTGCTTTTAAAAAAATCCATCTATTTCAACTTTCAACAACATTCAACCAAATAGAGTTTTGTTTGGAAAATAACATCAAAACAACCTTCTTTTTTGCCCTTTAAAATATTTAGTAAATAGAAATCAAAATTTTCCAAATGACAACATGTTCAACTAACACATAACCAAGGTAAATATCATGTAGGAAGTTAAAGAAATCCCTACCTTAAAGCTTAAGGAGTAACCAAAGAACAACCAAAAATCAACGGCGGCGAAAAGTCAAAAATTTCATATTAAAATGTAGCCTTGACCTTGCTCTATATAAAAGCAAGGACATGTGTGTAACTAGATCAAAACCAAGGTTTTAGACCTTAAAAAGAAAAAATGGTGTTTGGAGCAATTTTGGAGAAGAAAGGGATCAAAAATAGATATTTTGGCACTTTAGTGATATTTATAGGTAGAGGGCCATCGCAGGTGCGAATCCCAGCTCGCGGGCGCAACCAGCCTAGCTGGCACCATTGTGAGCGTGACATACCTCACCGCGGGCGCAACTGTGCTAGTTGCGGCCCCCGCACTTTTGCCCCATACATAAGACCTGAACTCGAGTTTTGGTGGCGGCCTTGACGCGGGCGTAACCTAGCCCATCATGGCAGAGACCTATATGGTCTCCGGTGCGACCTGTTTAGTAGCAGACTACTCTGCCCAGCTGCCAGTAATCAACTAGAGTCTTTGGAGTCCACCAAACCCAAAGGAAAGCAAAACCAACACCACAAATTACACATAGCTTATTAGCAATAGTACAAAAAGGTCGGGTCCTAACCTGGGCCGTTGTAACCTTCATTCCTTAGAGAATTTCGTCCTCGAAATTGGATTAAACCAACAAGACAAACACTTTAGTTCAAAAATCTCAACATAAGCTCTCAAGTGCAAAATATTATACTCCCTTTCAAGAACACCCGAATTTTTCAAAAAGACTTACAATTCCATATACTACAATAAAACATTGAGATATTTACACACATTTAATCTCTAGAAAACAAGTCTAGATATTTGTCACGAACCTCCGTCTCTCGCTCCCAAGTACCTTCCTCGACCCCGTGGTATTGCCACAATACCTTAACCAAAGGAATACTCTTGCCTCGCAAGACTTGATCTCGGGAGTTTGAAATCTGAACTGGTCCCTCCTTATACGAGGCATCCTCATCCACTTCTAAATTCGTCTAATCCAACATGTGTAAACGATCAGGCTCAAACTTTCGAAGGATAGAAATATGAAATAAATCATGAACCCTGAAAAGTTGGAGCGGCAAGGCTAAACGATATGTTATCTCCCCGATTTGCTCCAAAATCTTAAAAGGCCCAATGAACCTCGGAGCCAATTTGCCACTTTTACCAAACCTCATTAATCCCCGTCTTGGCAAAATTTTGAGAAGCACATGATCCCCCACCACAAAAGACAAAGGTCTTCTCCTATGGTTGGCATAGCTCCTTTGATGACTCTGAGCTGAAACCAACTTCTTACAAATAAGCACAACCTTCTTCGTTGTCTCTCGCACCAACTCCGGTCCCAACATAGGTGCATCACCCACCCCAGCCCAACACACAGGTGACCAACAAGGTTGGCCATATAGGGCCTCAAAAGTTGTCATTCTTATAATCACTTGGAAGCTATTGTTGTAGGCAAACCCTATTAAAGGTAAGTGCTTTTCGCCAAACCCCTTGAAGTCAAGAACACAAGCCCTGAGCATGTCCTCTAAAATCTGGATAGTGCTAAAAGTCAACTTAGTGCCCAAAGCATTCTGAAGGCTTTGCCACAATTGAGCCATGAAACGTGGATCCCTATATGAGATGATAGTCATCGGAATCCCATGAAGTCGAACTATGTCTCTAACATACAACTCGGTGAGATAGTCTACTATGTCAGTCGTGCATAGATGAATAAAATGTGTAGAATTTGTTAACCGATCGACCATTATCCATACCACATCACTACCCTATCGAGTTCTTGGAAGACTTACAACAAAATCTATGGTGACATGTTCCCATTTCCACTCGGCTATAGGCAAAGGTTGTAACAACCCTACTGGTCTCTAGTGTTCGGCCTTCACTTACTGACAAGTAAGGCACCGCGAAACAAACAACACCACATCTCTCTTCATCTCCCTCCACCAAAACTAGTGACAATGGTCGTGATTCATCTTCGTGCCTCCTGGGTGTATTGTAAGGCATGAATGGTGAAACTCTCAGAGCACCTCCTCCCTACAAGACTCTGGTACCAACAAGCGATCTAAATACCTTACACTTGAATTCAAAAAGACATTTAGACCCTTCTCTACCTTCCCATTGGAGATCTTATCACGTATTCCATCTCCCACTCATGTTGTTGTGCCTCTATAGCTCGACCAATCGAAGTAGGTTGTGCAACTACGGTAAACAAGGTAGCCAACTCAATAGATTCACCTAGACGCAAGTCAAACTCCCCAATAGCACTTCAATATCTCCCATTCCCAGATGGCGAAACTTGCTACACAACTCATGAACTTTCTACTCAAAGCGTCTACCAGTACATTGGCTTTTCCCGGATGATAATGCAACCAAAAGTCATAATCTTCCATCTTCTCTGCCTCAAGTTTAGATCCTTCTGGGAAAACAAATATTTTAGACTCTTATGGTCAGAAAATACTTCAAACCTTTGACCAAATAATGTCTCCAAATCTTTAGGGCAAAGATCACCCCCACTAACTCTAGGTCATGGGTAGGATAGTTTTGTTCAACAGAATTCAATTATTGTGAACCATAAGCCACAACTTTCTGCTCTTGCATTAACACACAACCTAAACCTTCCCAAAACGCATCACAGTACACCGAGTAACCCAAAACCCCTCTCCAGAATAATCAAGATTGGATTGGAGCATTGGTAAGTCTAGTCTTAAGTTCTTGGAATGACTTCCCATAAGCCTCACTCCTTACAAATTTAATTCCCTTTCTCGTCAACCTAGTTAAAGGAGAAGCCAACCTAGAAAAGACTTTCACAAAGCGTCGATAATACCCAGCTAAACCTAAGAAACTCCAGATATCAAAGGCATTCTTAGTTTGTTCCCAGTTTGTGCCACGTCTACCTTAGATGAATCCATCGTCACCTCTTTCCCAGACACAACATGGCCTAGGAACTTAACTTCTTCAAGCCAAAACTCACACTTGCTAAATTTAGCAAACAACTAGTGCACTCTAAGCATTTCAAGTACCACCTGCAAGTGTCCCTTGTGTTTCTTCTCGGAGGGTGAATAAATCAAGATGTTGTCGACAAAGACAACCCCAACCGATCTAGGAATTCCCAAAAGACTCGATTCATCAAGTTCATAAATGAAGCCGGTGCATTGGTTAGCCCAAAAGGCATCATTAAAAACTCATAATGGCCATAACAAGTATGAAAGGCCATCTTCCAAATGTCTTCCTCCCTCACACTCAACTAGTGATACCCCGATCTCAAGTTGATCTTAGAAAACAACAAGTTCCCTTTAACTGGTCAAACAAGTCATCTATCCACGGCTATAGGTATTTGTGTTCATGTTCCTCCTCGGAGGTTGAGTAAATCAAGATATCGTTCACAAAGACAACCACAAAACGGTCCAAAATTTCTTGGAAGACTCGATTCATCAAGTCCATAAAGGAAGCTAGTGCATTGGTTAAATCGAAAGGCATTACTAAAAATTCATAATGGTTATAACGTATGTGAAATGCCATTTTCTGGATGTCCTCCTCTCTAACCCTCAACTGGTGGTACTTCGATCTCAAGTCTATCTTCGAAAAGCAACTAGACCTTTAAGTTGGTCAAATAAGTTATCTATTCTGGGTAAAGGGTACTTGTTCTTGACAGTAACTCTATTCAATTTGTGGTAATCAATACACAACCGCAAAGACCGATCCTTCTTCATAAAGAGAGCCAGTGCTCCCCAAGGTGATGCACTAGGGCGAATGAAGCCCTTGTCTAAAAGTTCTTGGAGTTAGATATTTAACTCATGCAACTCAGCAAGTGCAAATCTATACGGTGCCATGGAAATTGAAGCTGTGCTTGGCGCCAAGTCAATAAAGAACTTAGTCTCTCTATGTGGTAGTAATCCAATGAGATCTTCTGAAAAAATGTTTGGATATTCTCGAACTACCCATGGCAAACCACCCCGAGCAATATTACCCTCGTCAACTAAGGTGAAGGTAAAGAGAAAACCCAAATCTCCTTAGCCCTTAAGGTCAAATGACAAAGGAATACAACCATCCTCCTAATCACACAAGAAGTAAAAACAATCCCCAGATGGGGCACACACTGATACTGTTCTACAGTGACAATCGATCGAGGTCCGAAAATAAGTTAACCAATTAGTACCCAATATCACATTGAAAGCATACATATCTAAAATAATGAAATCAAATGAGAGTCGACGATCTGCGACCTCAATCTCATAAAAGCGACATACGCGGCCCAAAGCCACCTTGTCTTCAACAGGTTCTTAATAAGCAAAGGAGACTCCAACTGATCAAACTCCAAACCCAATGCACATACAAAAGAAAATGATGTAAAAGAATGTGATGCGTCTGTATCAATCAACACAGTGGCAACAGAATTGAGCAACAAGAGATTACCTCTCACAACTGGAGGTACTGACAAAGGTTTCGATGGGGCAACGACATACACACATTCCATAGGCCTCTTGTCGACCTACTCACCCCTCAAAGCATAGGCCTGGTGTATGAACTGAGTCAAAGTATCCCCTTGTGTGGACCTTGAGGCCTAAATCGACTAAGTTGGTTGATGGCTTTAAATCTGCCTCGAACCAGGTGCACCAAGTGTGCCACCTAACTTTGGGCAAAATCTTTGCACATCCCCAAATCGTCCACAATAAAAATTGATCAATGGTTACCCTTTACCCTGAGAAAACTTTAAGGATGAGTCGGTGAAGGTGATAGTTGCGGCCCCACTTTTCTTTGTAGGCATGCTAGCACTTTGTGGCCAAAATGACCACAATGGAAACAAGTAAACCAGCACTGATTACCACTCCTCGATCCCCCACTCGACAAGAGAAAAATTAACCTAAGTTGCTGACCCTAGGATTATTGCGAGGTATGACCCCTTACCTCTTACTGTCTGCCTACAGCCTCTTATCCGCTTCTTCTCCACCTATATCACTACCTCCAAATGAGCTATCGGCTCCACTAGTCGACTATAGCAACCATCTACCTTAAACAATAGCTCGGTCCTCAATCTCTCCTTGAGCTCTACGCAACGACGTTCCTCTAAACGCTACGAGCTCAGGCGTGAACCTAGAAAAACTGGTAAAGGCCGCCTTGAACTTAGCCACAGGTGTGCTCAATTGTTTAAGTTTTAGGAACTGCTCTCTTAGCTTCTTTCTTGTCATGGGAGGTAGAAATTTGTCCTGGAAGATTGTGACAAATGCCTCCAAAGTAACCCCAATATGGTCTTTGGTGTATTTCCACCACTAACTCACATCCCCTTTGAGCTGAATAGCTGCCAAAGTCACCCTTAACCCATCCTTATCGAAGCCAAGCATCTCAAAGGTCTTAACCATCTATTCAAGTCATTTATCTACCTTTAGCAGCTCCTTACGATTGCCCACAAACTCATCCAGATTAGACTAGAAAAACTCTCTTTTGAGAAAGGATGGCCCCATCTTTTCTACTTGCGTTTAGACTTGATTCTTAGCTCTAAGAATGTCTGTAGACTCTCTCAATGCCCCGACCATCTCCTGGGCTAAAGCACCCATGGCTTGCTGGCCTGCTGGCTCGACCACATTAGCTTGACCAACACCCTTGTTTTGTGTCAAAATCTCATCTTGAACCAGCATTTCCTGAAACCAAGGCCTACCACGCTTACCTCCATCGTGTCCATGTGCTGACATCCTAAGAAAGGTAACATAAACACGTTAGTACACTCATAAATGTGCCATCAATTCAAACACCCACGTTCTATTACCGTAACCAACAAAGGAAGTCATTTCGCATAAATACCGAGTCACGTAATCACAAACGAATTTTGTTTCCCTGATAATGACCGTTCTACAATGTCGTCAGAACTCTGGTTAGAATTAGTAGTGATCAAATGCTATTCTAATAGCATTTCTAGAAACTTGTAGACACGATCAACTTCCTTGAAACTAAATCCCATACACACTTAATCAGAGAAGCAAGTTATCAAATAGCATATGGTATACGCTTCTACTAAGCGAAATAAACCCATTGTGGTATTAACCACATCCCATGATCCCAAATATTCAAACTAGGTATGCTCTGATACCAAGTTGTAATGCCCCCAAAAATTGTTATAAGGACTACCTATAATCCAAACATTTAAACCATTACATAGATGAGAGTAAGTCAAGATTGGATAGTCATATACCCAAGGGTCAGAGTTATACTATTACAAAATGAGTACACATGCATGATACATTCATTGATAACAACCTTGAATCTATGACATGTTACCGTTAAGCAGTAATGCCTAATCGTTTAAAATTTAATGCCTTAGTGGCTACAAGTTTTTGAGTTTATACTTGGTTATAACAAAAGTGGGACTTAAGTCCAGTATATAAAAGCCTAAGGCTGGGCACAAAACAAGATACAAACGATGAGCGTTCAACTCCAATTTCCTTCCAAGCTATCCTCTTGGCAGAGGCAAACCATCAGCATCAACGCCTGAAATGTTTTTTTCACATAGGGTGAGCTAACGCCCAGTACAGATATGTTTAACAAGCTATATGATACTTAACCAAATCATGCAGTGGATGAACATGACAAGTCGTTATGAAAACCATGTGTTTTCTCCGTTTCCAAAACCATGCAATGCCATAGTGTGAATCACATGTTAAAAGATTACATCATTTCTTTAAAACATGAAATAGAGTGGTAAATACACACAATGGGAATCTTTAGGTATGTGTCTGTAAGTAGGTGTCGACACCCCATTTTTGACCGTCTTCAAGACTTGGTTGTGCTTGCAGGTACATCCAATAACTAGTTCGATTGCTCGTCGAGTACTCGACTGTCGCGGCAGAACGTCACAAGTTTGAGCTTCCTAAACCCTGTATCCTTTCTGCCCCATTTTTTTTTGGACCATGTATTGGCCCATCTAGTTTGATTCTCTTGGTGCACTGTCGCCCTCATTTTGGCCTTGCCGGCCATGCATTTGTTATTGCCGGCCATTGATGATGCCTGTTGGCCATCAACGAGCCACTGCCGGCCATTGCTGATGGCCGGCAAAACCCTTGTCTCAGCAGGTTTCACACCAGATCTTTTGAGCCAGCTGGTTTTCACTCCTTTCCCCTCTATACACGTGTATGGAGGGATGAGGCTCTTGCCAAGCTTGTTCAACAAGCTTTGCATTGCTTCTCTTCTATATAAGGAGAGGCCCTCTCTCCTTAGCAGAAGTTCAGCCATTTTAGAGAAGAAAGATCTCTCTCTCTCTATATTTCTCATTCTCTCTCTATATTGTATAGAATAGTGTTCTAAAGTCCATTTTTCTTGCACTTTTACACTACAACACATAGAGATACACCACCATCTTTGGGCTGAGCTTCTTGGGAGTGTTACTTGAGCTCTGAAACTTGGTTTTTGGCCCCTGAGGTTGTTGGTTTCGAAGTTGATCTTCAAGTGTGAGTATATTCCCCATTTTAGCATTTATTTGTACCTTATTTTGGCCATCCTTGCATATTGATTTAGGCCCTGCTTTCAACTGAAAAAGGTTCTGTATTTGAGTACTTTTGATGATTGTTTAAGGTCTTCTTGGTGTTAAGGGTGCACAACCCTCTTGTTTGCCTTGTTTGGCTTTGTTTGTGCCATGCTTTAAGGCCTTCGAGGTAGTCTTGGTTTTGCCTTTTAGCCACTGAAATCTAGTGGATTTTCAGTGGTAGGCATGTGGTTTTGAGGCCTAAAACCAGAGGGGGGTGACCCCCTCCCTTTTCGTTTTGTTTGCTTGAGTTTTTGGCCTATCAAAGGAGCATGTATCCCTATACTTTTGAGGCTTGGTTCAGGACCTTTTTTGTGACTTTTAGGACCTACCTTAAGTCTGTCCATGGCTGGTTTGGTCATCTTTTGCATGCTTCTTATATGTGTAGTGTAATCCCATTTGTGGCTCATCAAAGTAGCATGTTTGCCTAGCTTATGTTGAGTCCATTTTAGCATGTTTTTGGTGATGTTTTTCCATGAAATAACTCTATCTAAAGTTGGTTTGGTCATCTTTTGCATGCTCCATATACTTGTAGAACAAATCTTGCTTACTAGCCTTATGTGCATGTTGATTTGACTCATCATTCCAGCATATTTTGGCTTTGCTCCAGCATGATTTTATTCTTATTTTGGGCTGTTCTAGGACTGTTTTGGGCTGCCATGGTCATATCACTCATGTTTTGTATAGCTGTAGTGTAAATGCTTTGGCTAGCCTTGGGTTTTGAGGCCTTTACCATGCCATACATGTGATGTTTGCATGCTTTGCCATCATTTCGAATGTTATTTCAGTCCAAGAAATTTGGTCATACACCTGTATTTGACATGCTTTAAATGCCTTGAAGAGTTTGTGTTTTATGCCTCATGAATGGATCATTGTGCATGCCATTAAGCCTAGGCCTTTGGGTCATCATATCAGTGCATTTTTGGTTTAGTTATTCCATGATGTAACTCTGTTTTATGCTGTCCAAGTCATGCCATGTTTCGTTTTAATAGGTGTAATGTAATACCCCTTTTGCAGCCTTGCATGCTCCATGTTTTTGACCTTTGTTCTAGCTTATATTGGCTAGGTTCAAGCATGTTTTTAGTCTCACCTTGACCTGCGTTGGGACTGTTTTAGGTGCCCTTAGTCCTTCGGGGCTTGCCTTGCATGGCCATGGTTTAAGTCCCTTTGTTAGCTTCGTACTTTGAGCTTTCTTGCATGCTATGTTTGACTTGTTTGGGTGGTTTGGCATCACTCCTTGCATGATTTCAGAGATTACCTCATTGCCACATTATCATGATTATCACTCTTTGCTCATGTTTGAGAGTTGTGTTGTGGCTAATGCATTGTGCATGTATACCTTGCTTTTGTGCCCTCATTCCAACACTTTTGGCCACTGATTTGAGGCATGACTGAGGTCTACCCCCTTTTTTGGTTTAAGTCCATTTGACACGTCCACTTGCATGTTGCTTGTATGCTTATTTCACATTGCATTGAGTATGCCATATAATTGCATGTTTGCATGCTTGAGTCGCATTGTGTATGTCATGCTTGTGTTGCATTGTCGTTTGGATTATAGTGTTAATTCGAGCACGAGGAACGAGGGGCGTTTCATACTTCAAGTCATGAAATGTGTCTCAATTCTCGGTCGCCGACGCTTTTGATGATCCATGATAGAGTTCTAGGCACTTATGTGTTTTTCTTGTGCATTCATTTCTCATTGATTTGCACAAGTTGGATCTTTGGCCATCATGCATCGAGATGCGTGATTGAGGGTCGTGGATCCCATTATGCCTCTCCCTTGATGTTTCGAGGTGATATGGGGTGGCATAGTGCGTGCATACCCTTGGGAGACCCTCAATTTTCTCTATTTTGTGATCTACTGCAGCTTGGTGTCCCAGCACATCAGTGGCCGACAGTCCTTCATTCTTGGCCGACAGTGCCCACTCTTGGTCGGCAGTGGCTCTCCATGGCCGGCAGGCCACTGATGTATTCCCTAGACTGGTTTTGGTAAGGTTCAGCGGGAATTCCTTGAGGACACCCTGCAGACAGAGCCTCAAAAGAGCATCTGGAGAGCTTTCGGGACAACAACCGAGCATGCATCCCCTTTTTCCCCAACTAGAGCTAGAACAACATTATTTACTATTTTCCTTAATTGTTAGTTAGCATTTGGTTTTGTAATTTAATTAGTTAATTAGTTAATTAATTAAGTTTAGTAATAATTAGTTGTAGCTAGTTATTCATTTGGTTATGTAATAATTAATTAGCTTGTCAGTTAGTTAATTAGTTGGCATTTATTATTTATTCGGACCCTCCGTCGAGAGGGCACAATTGTTGTAATAAGTGTGCATGCAAGTGTGCATGTCTTCCAATCCCACGTCTTTCTCCCTTTTACTTAACCGCTTACAATGGTTAGTTCTAGGGCATATTTTCAATTAGCATCCTTATGCTTTGCATGGGTGCATCCATTCATCTATATTGCATGCACCGGGCTCGGCGCATCATACTAACTGCATCATATTTTGATTCCAATTTGAATACATGATTATCAATTGCTGCATCTCACATGCCGTTTTAGAATAGCTGAGCCTATTTCTAGTTGCATTTTGCATGTGTTGCATTAGCCATCTTAACATGAACTAGGATCATGCATTGATTACTAACTAGTTTCTGTTTTGGCTCAAAGTACACTGTGAGTGTTTACGCTTTAGCATACTGCATGTGTGTGAGTGTTGCCATGATAGCATGCTTGCCATGAGGCTATTTGCTTAATTGATATAACTGCCTGAATGTCTGTGGGTGACGGTTGGATTACTTGAATTGGAACAATTCATCAAATTCGCATTTTAGCCTACTTACGAGTAGCAAACTTCAAACCATTTTCCAAACAAATGGATATGCAATGCTTTTTTCCAAATTAGGCGATCTAGTCTATACTTGTTTTGCTGTGCGCATCACATAGTAATTCTAGTTAATTAACCGGAATAAGAACACATGTGTTTTCAAAAACAAGATATCATGTTTAATACAGGCCAATCTTTGATCAGGCGAGCGGGGGTGCTCATAGATGACCTTCCCCAATCGTACCCAAGTTCCCGAGTCGAGGAAACTTTGGTGATGACAGACACGTGGCCTTAGGCACGAGTTAGGGTTTCCTAAATTTCCCAAAAATAAAAATATTTAGGCGGCGAGTCTGTATCTGGCAAAGTAGTCCA
>NW_021034200.1:0-10829 GCF_004153795.1 Camellia sinensis
GAGAGACAAATAGATAATTCACATCTAATCTCTGAACAAACCCATTGACCCTTCATTTGGGATGTGAGTTAACTTTTTGACTTTTTAACTATTCTAGCCTGAAACTAAAAAGTCTCGTTTAAGATAGCTTTTTGGCATTTTTAATTTTTATGAGAGAAAAAATGAAATGATTATGATTTGGATGTAATGTTTTGTATTAAAGTGAAGATTATGTTGAAAAATTACATAATTAAAATGAGATGTATGGTTGAACTTGATACCAAAAAAAAAAAAAAATTATATTATGAATAATAAAATCATGTAAAATTACTTGAATTTTAAGTTTGATTTAAGTCTCTTGTCAGTCATCTGACATGGATTGAAAACAAATATATCTATATATATAAGAACCGCTTAACTGCTTGAGATCCATCTTTTTTTTTTTTTTTTCGATTTTCCCCTTTCATTTTGAATAATGTACTAATGGTGGCCTATATGTCGAGTAAAATTTTTTTTTTTTTTTTTTTTGTAATTACGCAAACATTCTTGGGTCAATTATGCAACAAGTTTTTTTTTTTCCATAATTATGCAAATATTCTTAATCAATTATGAAACAGGTTTTTCCAAAATTACGCAAACATTTTTGGTCAATTATAAAACAGGTTTTTTTGCAATTACGCAGACATTTTTAATCAACTATGAAAGATACATTTTTTTTATTTTTTAACAAATTATAAATATACCCATAATATGAATCAGTCTTGTAATATTAAAAATTACAACTATCGTTTGTTATAAATTTTTAGTTAGAGGGTTGAAAATTATGGGTGTTTCAGTACTGCATCAGCTTATAGGTGGTGTGAAAATAGTTTGCACCCTAATGACTACGGTGTTATCTCTAAGATGATTTGGCAGAATGTATCCACTCCTAGAGTTAAATCTTTTGTGTGGCTAGCTTGGAGGCAAAGGTTAAAAAATTCTACTTTCTTGTATTGGATTGGTGTCATCCTTGGTCTTGCTAACATCCAATGTGTGTTTTGCAAAGCTGAAGCAGAGTCGATTAATCATGTTCTGCTGTGGTGCCCTTTTGTCTGGAGGGTTTGGGCTAATATTTTGCTTTAATTGGGGGGGCACAATGGGTTATGCCTGCATCAGTGAAAGAAATGTTACAGTTGTGGGCTGGTTATACTGGTAACATATTGAGAGAAAAGTTTGGAAAGTAGTACCATTTGCTACTTTTTGGTCCATTTGGAAGCATAGAAATGAAGTGGTGTTTTCAGGCTTTCAACCAGATCTTTCTGGTTTGTGTGATCAAATTAAAACTAGGGTGGCCTTGTGGGCTAGAGCCTCAACTCCTAGTCTACCTTTCTCTATCAATGACTTCTTGTTTAACTTGCAACAAATTAAGTTCTGTAGTAGAGGAGTAGGTTGACTCAGTGCTTGCTGTTACTGGTGGTGTTAAATGATTATGAGTTTGCTGCTGGTGGTGATGGTGTTTTCTTGTCTCTATGCTAGCAGAGCTGGTGTTTTCGTGATTCTGTTCTTGCTGCTGCTGGTGGTGTAGAATGATTCTTTGTTTGCTGCTGTTGTTGGTGGTGCTTGGCTCTGTGCTTAATTTGCGTTTGTTATGCATGATTTTGTACTTGATTCTGTGTTGCCCATGTGGTGTTTTCTTTGCTTTGTGTGGTCTTGTTTGGTTGGTTTCTCACCAACTCGTTGTCATGCTAGCAAATGATTGAGCTTACTTATTAGTGCCAACCTAGTTTGGATCATTTTGCATTGCTATGATGCTTTTGCATAACAACCTTTTATTGATGTAATTTCGTTTTACTATCAATATAGTTATGTTTTTTTGCTGATAAAAAAAAAATTTGTTATCAATTTTAATTTAACACAATACTTAGGGAAAAAAAACTATTATCCTATGCAATAATAAATTATCAAAATTATTAAAAACTGTTAATTAACTTAATAATTTATTTATTAACAAAATGGTTAACTGTCACGACCCAAACCTGCCCCTATGGGTTTAGCACCGTAACTGGCCAGTAATCCATGATTACCGAAACCTACTTAATAGTAATAACAGTAATACAGAGTATAGGGGCTGGCGGAAGCCAAAACAGTAAATAAAAAATGTCCAATAAGCTGTGACAATCTATATGCAAAAAGACTTTTCCTAAGCATATTCACATTGATGGGCAAAACATATACATATGCATCCAGGCTAGGGACCTAATCCCTTCGCATAACTATACAGTACAAGTCTTATTCAGTATTACAAAACAGAGACAGAAGGGTGAACTGAGACACCCGAAAAGCCTATGCTTGAACACACTTGGAACCTCGAAATGAGGCATGATGGTTGGCTTGACGAAAAGGAAGTTTAACCCAACGCTCCTAGTTTTGATCCGGTGTCTGGACACCTACATATAAATATAAACAGTGAGCTAAAGCCCAGTGAATAACATATGCGTAAAGAGGTTAAGAATGAATGTCCTTTCAGTATTTAAAACAGTCACTTATATCAGTAAAGCAGTCATTCAATTAGTGGCTCATATTTCGTGCCATATCAATCATTTAGAAACCATAATGGTCATATGTGGTACATCCAATAGCAACACAATACAGTAGGTCTTAACAGACCGAACAGTCAATTGATGGCCATCCTATCAGTAAACAGTAGTGGTTCCAAACATGGGAACCGACAGAGATCTCTGTGACAGTAGCAGTACAGTATAGTAACAGTAAATTGCTATGGATGCCACGAATACAGTTCGCAAATAGGACAAGCATTCATTCAGTAAGAAATATCATTTCAGAAAGCAGTACAGTTGATCATTCATAAAATATTCATGATTGAATATATCTTTACAACATCATTACTCACAGAGCACTGGGCTACAGATAGGCTAGAGCGTCCTCGGATGCCAACCCTACACAGTTACAGAATGAACACACACTAAGTTACACACTTGGGAAACAATAACTTAGTCCCTATCTTGACTCGGTGTGGTTCTACATCAATATCCTCATTAAGATGTCTTAAACTAGGCCTAGGAATGTCTAGGATGAAATGAGGATGCAACAATACACTTTAAAACACTTTTCAAATTTTTGCTGAAACAGGGGTCTCACTCGAGCGTAGCTTTATTCGCTCGAGCGAGCTTGCCAAAACAGTGGGGTCGCTCGAGCATGAACTACTTCGCTCGAGCGGTCTGTAAAAATGCAAAAGTGCTGGATGTTGAAAATTTACGCTCGATGCCCGCTCGATGCTCGCTCGAGCGTGAGACACAGCTCTTCGCTCGAGCGTAGGTCTCTCTGCTCGAGCGTGCGTCTGCGTGCACCAAAAACTTGAGAGCTTGCAATTTACACTTGAGCCATCATTCCTTCGCTCAAGTGGAGCTCTGAACAAACGATGGTCGCTCGAGCGTGGAATCATTCGCTCGAGCGAGGAAGCCAAATTCTGGAATTTCCAGATTTGCCTTCAAAGCTCAAACCAAGCATTCAACACCTCAAAACTCAACCTTTTGGGCTCATTTTCTAGAAAACACTTTAAAACCCATAATATAACATGTTTCAAAGATCAATTTGCAAAATCAAAGCCCAAAGGTAGGTCAGTTGAACACAAAACCAGCAATAACTTAAGAGCATGATGCAAATGTAACATGCATGTGTTCAATTGAGATCAAAGCTTCAAACACAAGCTCAATTGCAAGTTTAGGCTCAAAATCATGTGAATTCATGGACTAAAACCACAATGTGGACTTGCATGCAAGAATCTCATGGGAAACAACCTTAAACTTCATGATATGCACATGCATGCATGATTTAAGCTTCCATTCAACAATTTAAACCAATTCTTGACTCTAATCTTCAATATTCCCATAAAACCATGCAAGAACTAACGTGAATTCACAATTAGGAGGTTGAATTCTTACCTTAGGTCTTGAATTTTAAGGTGTAAGAGCCTAATTTTGTAAAACTTCTACAACTCCTTCTAAGTTCAAGCAAGAATTCTAAATGAATTCAATTTTCTCCCAATCTCCCTCTCATTCTCGGCTTGGTCTCAAGAAGATAAGCAAATGAGGTAGAAATAAGCTCCAAACAAGGTTTAGCAAAGTGGCCCACTTCAATGGCACAAATGTAATTACTTAGGTTCAATTAATTTAACATTATTTTATCTAATTTGATCATACTAAATCAAATTTTAATTAAATCTACCATAAAATCACATAAATTCTAATTAACATATAACACCAATCAATTTCTGATTCGACCGTCGATAAGGCCTTCAATTTGTAGTTCGAAATTAAAACATGAACAGATAAATCAATGGCAAACAGATAGAAATGCATTTAACATAACACATTCATGCAATCAGTTTATGATTTCATCCTAATCAATTACTTATCATGTTCAGTCACAGTTTAGCAGTAATTAGAGGTGAGGGTTGTCACATTAACAAAAAAATATTTTTCATATCATTAAAAATTGTTAGATGATTTATTTATTAATAAAATTGGCTATTTGTTATGCGAGTATGATTTATGTATTAATAAAATTAGTTATTTGTATACATATTATATATGTATTTTCTTGTACTTCTTTATTAGTTCAGTAAATTATCTTAGTAGTTTTTTTTAGATGTGAGAATTATCTTAGTATTTGTTTTATATTTATCTATTGAGAAAAATTGCACACCATAATTTTATTTTATTTTATTTTTATAAATTCGGAAGAAATGTTAAAGACTCATAAATTCATCCAAAATGATATGGTAATAGAATTGAAGTCTACATCATTAAGTGTATAATAAATCAAAAAATGATAAATATCATACTACATAATTCTATCATGTATTTAATGATTTATTCTATTCAATTTCATAGAACAATATTTTAATTTTTAAAAAATTATCAAAAGAACCCAACCAACCTGAAACAAACCTGCCCAACACATCCTATAACTCCAAATAAGGAAATAAAGATTGACAACAACCATTATACAATGACAGAATCTACGGAACCTAAGTCCGGATACAATAATCAAATGGGAAAAGACCGGGATCGCTATAGAAGGGCAAAATAAGAAATTCATTTTATTTTAGTCCTTAATTTTTGAAAAGAGACTAATATTTTGGAATAATGAAAAATAGAATAAGAGACTAATATTTTGAGACGAGTAATGCTAGGGATACCAAAATTTCTACCAAATTTTTTACCAAATGTCTCACATGGGTGGGTCCTACATAAGTGTGGGACATTTGATAAGACATTTAGTAGAAATTTTGGAGTCTCTAGCATCTTCCTTTTGAGATGAATGAAGTATTTATATATATATATATATATTTGACAAATGAACTATGTTTAAACAACAATTATTGTTTGTTTGATAATTATTAAAAATTAATTGACGATCATATTCGATAAATAGGAATGACTTATAATATGAAGAGAAAATTGTTGATAAATCTAATCTAAAGATTATGTAAGGTGTAAGATAATTGTGTTTAGTGAGAATGACATGTTATGTGAAATGGTGGGATGACAAGTCCCTTTCTTGCTTTCAAGGACATTTACTTTTCAATAATATCATTTTATGTTGAAATTTTTTTAACCTATATGTTCAAATTGTTCAAAAAAAAATCTATCTATTGAAATTATCTATTCAAAATTCTCATTATTTGTTTAAAAAATATTTCTGTTAAAATTCTTATTTGTCAAAATTATCTTTTTTTTTAAAAAAAAAATCTATCTATTGAAATTATTTGTTAAAATATTCTTTTATCTGTGTGAATTTTCTTCACTTGTGGGAAACCAGTGTTAAACAACTCATCTATGTGAATTTGCTCCATTTTTGTGAGAAATTAGTGTTAAAAAACTCATCAGCTGAAGAAGACGATAAAGAGCATTTGGACAAAATTAAGAACAGATAATATAGTTTCAACAAATATTATCTATTTCAGAGGGAGGTGTATGCCAAAGAAGTAAAAGAAGACGAAGAAATCAGTGGCCATCAGAACAAGACCAAGCTCTCTCGCGCTCGCTCTCTCTCTCTCTCTCTCTCACACACACACACATATACACACACACCATGTGGTGGGTTTTCCCTCACAATTCCACCACTAAAAAGCACAACAACAATCTCTGAATCAACCTGATGAGCCTTCATTTGGAATGTGAGTTGACTTTTTAATTTTTTGACTTTTTGATTATTTTAGTCTGGACTAAAAAGTTTCGTCATTGATAGATTTTTTTTTGTTTTTTTTTGACTTTTGTGAGAAAAAAAATAAAATAATTTTGATTTAGATGTGATATTTTATCTTATTGACTTTTTAACTTATTTTTATCTCTTTTTGATTATTTTAACCCACACTTTTTATGTGAAACAAAGCCTGAGCCTATTCATATTGAGTTAGTCGAGTGGTTTAACAACCACCAGCCACCCATGAAATTGTAGTAACCACATTATACCACCGCAAAAAATAAAATAACATTGAAGACAAACTCTGAATCAATCAATTATTCAAATTCAATTAAATTTAAATAATTGATTGATTTACAGTTGGCTTTAATTTTTTTTTAATATAATTTGCTTGCTACAATTATATATATATATATATATATATATATGTATATGTATGTATATTCTGTAATTACTTGTATTTTTTAGTATTATATGATTGTTACGTGTTTGTTAGGATTTTTTAATCAAAATAATATTATTTCTAATTTATTCATTATATTCAACATTATTACAAAATGATACATGTCATATAGTATTACAATAATAAATATTTTTTTTTGGTGTGCTTTAATTCTAAAACCGTTTTAATATAGGGAAATTAATTAACCAATAATTCTAATATTTTAAGCTTATGATCCATATGCTCCTAAATGTTTTCTTGTTAACCGTATAGTCCTTGGGGCTAGTTATTTACTAATCAGCAGTGACTGGTAGCTCTAAAAGTAAGGGGCTAGTTGTTTCCTAATCAGCAGTGACTGATAGCTCTAAATAGATCTTTACTAAGTTGGAAGATTAAAAAAAAAAAGTCAAAATAGCACATCAAGGTGGGATCCATACAGTTATCACGTTATTAGAGCAACTCTAGAGCTCTTGCTTTATAGCCCTGAAACATTTTTCTTTACTAATTTGTCATTGGTGAAGCCACTATCAACAATTATGTATTTAATTTTCAGAATAAGGGTGTGTGTTTTCCACATCTCCTAAAAACGTAGTATAGTATTTAATTGCTTAGAATGTTTGAGTTGGAAATTGTGGGGTGTGAACATGCCACATGCGTATGGTGTATCTTTTCTATTTGAGTGACGTCTATTTGGTTGTGTTGTTGTGCTTTTGTGTATCTGTTGGTTCCTCACAATTGGTTCCTGGTTTGATGCTTTGCATCATTCCCCTCCTCCCCCTCTTTCTTTCCCTTTTATTGATGTTTTTTTTTTTTTCTTGTAAGGTTTCTTTCATCAATAAAATTTTTGATTGATAAAAAAGTACCAAGGTACATGGAACCACCATGTCACTATCAGAACATAATTTTCTATACTCTCCCCCACAACCCACTAATACAACCACAACAACCTCCATTACTCAAATGTGTGGTCCCCAGATTCGGTATGCAATGTACACACAATCCATCTTTACAATATTGTAAACCCACAATCAAAATAACCAATACAACATATCACTAACGAAACATATACAATATTACACATATTTTTTTATCATATACGTCATGTTGTCTCATTTAAAAAAAATACACTAATGATTTTTAATTTTTTTAGAATGTCTTATCATACTTGTCACGTTGTCACATTTTAGGCCACGTTGTCATATTTAGGAAAAGTACACTATTAAGTTTTTAGTTTTTTTTTAGAGTGTTACATCATACCCATCATGTTATCACATTTGAAAAAAAAAACTGAGTTTTTAATTTTTTTTTTTAGTGTCACATTATATCCGTCACGTTGTCAACCCTTTCATCAACAGAATATCACCCTCTCCTTCAACAGTGTGATCACGTATTCCAAAAATAAAGCAACTTTCTTAATTAACTAGTGAGAGTATATTTGTCTAATCAATATTCCATCTATATATTTGAAAAAGAGACTTCCTGGTCATAAATCACCTAGTAAGGACTTGCCAACTCTAGAACATGGTACCTAAAACGTGGGTACCGCAAAATGGCACCAAAAGAAAATTATTTCGATAAAATATGAGACTTTACTCAATTAAAATAATTCCCTATAATATTCATCCAGTATTATTGTTATAAGACCTTTTAGTTTTATGCTTTGGAATGGATTGAGGAGAAGACGATATTAAAAAGTATTTGAGGAGAAATATCAAAAAAGAGAGTTTCTATATTAAAATTTAACGAGTTCATATATGTTCTTAGAAGAGAGGTATTTGTCTAATGTATTATTGAGTATAACGTTTATTGCCTATATCGATGACTTTGTATTATAAACAATTTCATCTTGTAGGATTTCGTCGTCACATATCTTCGATCGAGTTTTAGTATTCGAAATAGCATAAGTTGGACTCTTGTAGAGATCCGACGTAAAACTCTATCACAGAAGTTTACCTAGTTGGAATCTGTCATATAAGGCATAATGACGTATTTCTTTATGTCACGCATACGATGATTTGTTATTTTGCTTATAAAAGGGCCTACGGTGAGCTTAGGGCTTTAACCCACTCCAAATATGTAATTATATATAATAAACATGACGATGTAGAAATAACAGGTCTGAACACAGATGTACATACTTTAGCGGAACATCAATGAACTGAAGAAAGTCTGATCGGCTATTTATTCCTGAACTATAAATCGCACTAGGTGAATTGACGAACAATCTGTATCGACTAACGAAAATTTGTTTACTCAAAAAATCCAATTCCTGCATTCTCTCTACGCAAATGTGTTATGGGTACCGAAATATTCGCGAGCTAAAAATTATGGTAATGTAGTCGGAAAGGAATCGTGGGATTCATTTATATGATGACGGTGCCACACTCCATCGACTCATTATTGAGTTCGAGTTAGGTTATGTTTCGGGTAGTCTTGGAGCCGATCCCCTATGAGTAGAAAAACCTGAGTGTCTGCGTGCTTCGCTAGACAATGTGTGATATATTCTGATCTTTTGCTCGACCATACTACAAATTGGTCGCGAAAGGTCACTTATATTTCTTTGGGCGACCAAAAATTTGTCGCCAAACGTTAACTTATATCAGCAAGACACAGAAAAAATTAGTCCGAATATTATTTAGCGAGACTCGTTAACACTCATATAGTCGCCGTTGATGTGATCGTTGTTTAAGGCGGATCTAAAAAAGTTTGTCAGAGCGCGAAGAAAGTACTTGTTTTTGCGACTAAATATTGGATCTGATTTGCTGGTCACCGAAAATGTTGGTGGGGGGGCGAAAATGTTCGAAGAAACATACGAGGAGGTGGAATTTAAGGATTACCATCGCTAAGATAATGAGATTATCCCCATCTCTCCGACCACTCCCTCCATACGTGGGAGGATGGCTCTCTTCGTATCCTTCTCAGTCTCCAAGGTCGGCCCATCGGCCTCTCTCATTGCTTGGCTCGCGGCCCCTATAGCAGCGTAAACCGACCGCCCCATCCACACCCCAACCCAAGCCGCCTTACCCTCCTTAACCTGCACCTCACGTGCCCTCCACTTCCAATCGGTACGCACCACCTACTGCAAGTTTCAAAGGCTTCAATCCGATACGGCTCAGACTGACCTGGACCCCTCGATTACTCGCAATTTCAAGTAATATGCATCTTCGACCTCGACCCAATCTCTTCCTTTCCCAAGCCGCTCGGACTCGGTACAGACTATTTCGGTGAGTCCTCCTCTGCTCTCTCTCTCTACTTAGATATGTCCATGTATCTGTATATGTATTTGTTGATTATGTTTGATCTTTAGTCTTTACAGCTTACCATGTAGAATATGATGTTATTAAAGTAGAGTTCAATGGGTTACTGATGATTTCCACAACTAAATTTGTGTTCCTTGATTAAAGTGTATATGTATAGTGTGTTTATTTTTTATTTTTTTATTTTTTTTGGTATAGACACAAATTGGTGAATTTTGACAAGTTTTGTTCTTCAAACTTGTAATTTGGTGATCATTAATTCTTTATACCTTTCTTTGTGATTATTTGTTTTTTCCTCACTGTCTCTTTCTTTCAACATCGCCCTAGTTTACTCTCAAGTGTTTGATAAAGCCAAGGTGAAATTTATATAATTTTGTTGGACTTGAAACTGATGCACATCTGCCCACTGTGTATTATGTAACAATGAGAATTTGCTGAGAAATGAAGAAAGAAATGGTTGAGTAGTGGAATGTGTATATATGAGCGAAGATCAAGTGAAGAAAGAGAAGAATAATCAATAGTATGCTTCAAAGAAGAATGGAGAAATAATTTCTTATTTTCTGCTCAATTCCTCTTAGATTCAAATACATCACAAACCTTCACATAATATATTTCTTGATTTTCCTCATTCTCCTCACACCCCTTTTTATGGCAGATTTCTCTCACATTACAATTCATAGCTAATTAACTGCCAGTTGGTTATACTCTCTAGTAGGGTTTTTTTCTTTTCTCTTTTTTCGGTTGATAAATACCTTCATGTTTGTCTTCTCTCTCCATTTGCCATGTTCATGTACACAACCCAACAACTAAGAATAGTTCTATCAATTTGCCATGTCATGAACCATTCTATCAATTGAGAGTTAAGCCTAATACTAACAATACTGAAGCAAAAAAAAGTTTTTGTTTTGCATAAGAGTTATTCTGCTCTACTTCCATTGTCACAA
>NW_021034204.1:0-13952 GCF_004153795.1 Camellia sinensis
GAGAGAGATTAACTTACTACGGTTCTTATTTTGAAGTTCTTTTTTTTTTTTTTATAAATTTTTAAAAAAATTATAGGTAGCATTTTAACTGTTATCTATTTTTAAATTTATTCTCGGTTCTTCTATTTATTAAAGTTATATTAGATGTTGTTTTTCTTATCAGTTTTCTTATCTTCAATTTTTTGAATTTTTAAATTTCGACTTTGATTTTTTTTTTCAATCTCTCATTTGATTTTACTAATTTCTTTCTACGCTCATTTTTTCTAAGATTATCTTAAATTTCTCTTTCTATATTCTTATTAATTTATCTTCAGCATTTAAACCCTTGATTTTTTTTTTTTTTATAATCTTTATCTATATTTTACAAGATTACTTTTATCTTGATTTTCAATTAAGTTTATTCTTTTTTTAGGATTTATCATGAATTTCACTTTCCACTATATCTTAATTTATCTCCACAATTTAAACTTAATTTTTTTTATTTTTATCAATATTTTATAGAATTTCATTCTGCCATTTTTTTTTTAGTTGAGATCAACTCAAATCTGTTATTTAAAGTACCTATCTAAATTAAATCATAGAATTTTGTTATTACTTTTTTTAACATATCTTAGTATTTATTTACCACATTAAATGTTACTTGCTGTATATAGCACGGGTTACTACTCAGTGATCATATAAACAATTTGTATATAAATTCATTAGATCTGACTTGAATATTTATGTTTATTTTTTAATAAATAAAAAACCAATTAAACAGGGTTTACAATTCTTAAATGTCTTTGGTCACTTATTTTTTAATAAAACTTTTTGTATGGTATTTTTGTTTACAAATCAATTTTTTTTTTTCACATTTCTGACAAATGTCTTTTTCTTTTTATTTTATGCTTTTGAAGTATGAAAATTTAGATTGATTTGGAAAGGAAAAAAATAAAGGTGTGAAATATCGGTGAAATGTAATTATATTTTCATTCATATTTCACATATTTTTTTTGATCTTTTTTCAATCGTCTCTAACAAACGCTTACAAAATAATAGAATTAGACTTCTTTCATTTCACCATCTCAACTTGAGAAATTATAGGTGTCTTAAGGCCCACACGAGTTTATTTCGATTATCTAAATCTTTCCATTTTGTAAAACTCTCATGTTAATAAAAAAAATTAAATGAATTCATTGTACGCTTCTTATTTTATCATATTTATCTTAAAAAATAAATATTTAATTTGAAAAACGTACTGGCTCATAACGTTCTTAACATTGATTTCTTATGAAATTCAAAGTAATGATCCAACTGGCTAAAATTTGGTCCTCTTATTTCAAGTTGGATTTGATCCGATTCTATGATCTAATTAAGCAGCGATGAGTAAGATATGTTTGGAAGAGTTTTTGAAATATATTTCTATCCTTGATTTTCACGTGGTGTTTGGTTATAGTTTTTAAAATTATTTCCATATCCACATTTTGAAAACTCTTCCTGAGGCGAAAAAATTTCTCCCGGATGTTCAGCCAGTTGACCGGAACATGTAAATTTTTTTTATACTACATTGGCACTATTATTTTTTTATATTTTAAATTGAAAAAAATCGTAAATTTTAAATTTTTTTATAAGTTTTGAATAAATTTTGAATTGTGTCTTTGGTTTTGAGTTGTAAAAGTTTTTGTTATCAATATTTTATATGTCACATAAAAATTCCTCACTTTCAAAATTTTCCCTTCAAAAAAACTTTCAAAATTTTTCCACTAACGAATTTTTTTTTTCACATTCAATATATTTTAAAAATCATAAACTGCCAAAATACAATTCCAGTTATTAAATCGCAAATGAGGCCATAGCTCGACATCATGGCTCGAATTGGCTCGAAAGATATGAGAGAAGAGAGGAGGAAGAGCAGAGGAGAAAGAAGGGAGAGAAGAGAGGAAGAACAGAGGAGGAAGAACAGGAGAGAAAGAGAGAGAGGATGTGCTGCTACGCTTGCCACGTCGTCGCCTCGCTGCCGCGATCGTCACAAGACCACCAGGCGATCGGCCGGCTTTGCCTCGCTCGCCCCGGGCCCGCTTCCAGCCCCAAATGTTTGGCCCCCTCAAGTTCCCTCCCTCCCTCTTCCTCTCCTTCTCCCTTATCCTCCTCCCTCCCATGGCTTCTGGTTTGCTTCACCTTTCAATCTAAAAAGGCCGTTTTTGATTTCGAGCATTTCGAGCTACCTATCACTGCGTATTAAATTATAGAATAAGATTGGTCGCTCTGAGTTAGCACGGCTCGACCTTGGCCCCCAATTGTAATCCGACGTCGTTTTGTTTTGTTTTTTTTTTTTTTTTTTTCTTTCTTTCTCTCTCTTTCTCTGAAACGGAGAATTTTTTTTCCCTATCTTCTCTGAACGAGGGAGAAGAGGGAAGAAGAAGAGAGAAGGAAGAGAGAAGAGGTGATGGCCAGCGTGTGGAGGCACTGGCATCGACGGTGATGACGGTGGACGCGCCGTGATGGCATGACGTGGGGTCTCTTTCTCCTCTTCTCTCAACAAATTTGTGGTGTTTCTGATTTGGTTTTGGATTTGTGGGTTTATTTTTTATTTTGATTTGGTTTTTTTGTGGGTTTCGTTTTTATTTTGATTTGGGTTTTGATTTGTGAGTTTTGTTTGTTATTTTGATTTGTTTTGATTTGTAATATATAACACAGATCATGTTTGCTGTGGGTTTCTGTTAGAAATTTACCAATTTCTCCTCACCTACCATCTCCACTAGCACCCACTTCACCTAACCACCTCACTACACTACCACTACTATACCCAAACCCTCTCCTATAGTAATGCCATACTCTGATTCTGTATACTTATATATCAATACAAACATCAATCAATAATAATAAATTCTTACATGGTCATCAGAGCAAGGTTAAAACTTAGTAAATATCCGCTTCACCGGCGGGCGGCAACCTGCCTTGACCGCCCGCCGGACAAACCCAAATTTTCGCTTAATTTCTTCTCCATGGAGTATTCCAGTTCGAACCATCCCTGATGGCCTCCTCCTTCAGAAGCAGAGCCATTTCAGTCGTCAGTCACCGCCGGCCTTCTGTAAACGTAGTGAGGCAAACTTGCCACAGTAGTGATGGTCGTAAGTGAATTGGCCATGAAGGTTCCAGACCACACTCGGCGTTGGGGCACTTCCTTCCTCAGCCTCTGAACCTTGCCGGAGTCATCCGACTTCAGCAGCAGAGCATCCTTGGATTTCACTTACATGATGCTTTTTGCCTCCACTGGCAATGGCTTTAGTGGTTGCAATTGATCATGTCCTTCAAATCTTCTCCATCTTATCCGGGTATTCAACTTCGTGAGTCGGCATCACATCTCAGATAAATTCAAGCTGCAGAGCCGCGGATTATCTCCTCGATATCCATTGTTTGAAGAGGCAGTGAGACTCAGCACCGTCCTCTTTCTCCTCTCTCTCGGCATCTCTCTTCACTCGCACCTCCATTGACAACCAAATCTCTTCTCTCTCGGGGGGACACCCAGCATGTTTTTTTTTTTTTTCAAAGAATTAAACCACACACCCCGCACTATTGACCCATGCCAGAACAGCACCATGGTAATCAGCTGGTAGTCGCAGATTGCCGCTTATCCACGCCTAACCTTTATTTTATTTTATTTTCTTTTTATTATTCTACCCACACCCAACACACACTGCACACATCCACGCCTTTCTTTTTTTTTATTCCATGGACTGCTCATTGCTTATGTTGAACCATCCCACCACTCATTCTCTCTCTCCTTTTCTACTTTCCAAACACACCCTTTTCCATGGCTTCTTCTCTCCGAACACATACAAACATATATCTATATTCTTTCCTATTATTTTCTTCTCGGCTCTATTCTTCTTCTTATTCACCCAAAACGGAAAAAAAAAAACAACAAAAAAAAACAAAAAACAAATAAATAACAAAAACCAACATAAAATAAAGCAAAAAACAAACCAAACATAAACACAAAACATCCACTCCTTTTATATTTCATGTCGGGCTTCACCGCGTTCATCCATTTTTACATCCAACCAAAAAAAAAAAAAAAAAAAAAAAAAAAAAAAAATGAGTACACACCCACAAAACAACCAACCGTCCAGTGGATTTTTTTCTTTTCCCTTCTCACTCTACGCCGGTCTCTTCTTTTTGCCCTCCTCCTGGCGGTCCTTGCGGTGTTGCCTCCGTGTTTCCCACTCCACTGGGCATGATCCTACTCCTGGCTCCTCCACTGGCAGCATTGGCGGCCCTCCAAATCGGAACATCACGGTGGCCTTCCGCCTTCAGCTCCTTGTTATCTGCCCTTAGCACGTCCTTATCTTGCTCGGCGCAATCCTTATCATGCGTTGAGCAGAGCCCAGCTGGGAGATTTAAAATGCTGGACCCGTCATTGTTCCTACCTGCAGCCGGTTCGACAATTTGTGACGCCGTATGGTTTCCACGCTGACTTAGAGTATAATGATTAAGCCTAATACAGTTTGGCTATCGCCATTTTTTGCTCTCACCGACCGCATCGGATAGTTCAATGGAGCAAAACTCAGAGGTGTTTGTTGGTCGGTTACTGGCACGCGCACCAGTTTTTTCTCTTGTGGGTTTTCAGTTCTGGAAAGAAGCGTGAGCAGGTTCTGGGTACTGGACGGGAAGAAGAGCGCCATGTTTTATGAGTTGCCTAAGTGTTTTCAGAGAAGGGTTGGTTTTTCCGGGTGTTTCAAGATTTTAAGAGACAGCTCTCCCGAGTCGTTCAGACGGTTTCAGACTCGATATACACAGCTTCCGCTCAACCTTGTTTTAAATACCAGCGGCCAGCACGCGCATCGCGCCGCCCTCTTGACGCACCCGACAAACTGCACGCTTTTCATGGCACATCTTTGAATAAAGTGGGCACGCCTTTTGATGCACGCTTTTGAAAATTTTTGTGGACACCCCTTTTGAGCGGTGCAACTTTTTCCAACGCCGTCCGAATGACCCCATTAAACTGCTCTAAAATACTTCTACAACGGTCCGACAATGACCCATAAACATGCTTCTAAACGGTTCCGACATGACCCATAAACTGTCTTCTACAACGGTCGACTACCCCCCATAACTGCTCCCGACATGTTGTTTTCGGTTGCCTTTTACAACGGTCCGACATGACCCCATAAACTGTCCCGACATTTGAATTCCGGGTTAGCCTTTTCACGGATCCGACATGACCCTATAAACTGTCCCGACATTGCCGGTTAGCATTCAGTGTCCCTCTACCACTTATGACACTCCTTACCGTGTCCTCTACAACGTTATGACACCCCCATCCCGCTCGTCCTCTACATCGTTATGACACCACATTCCAGTGCTCCTCTACCACGTTTATTGGCACCACCGGGTTTCGAGTCTTCACAACGCGTCTGACACCGCAGTACAGTGTCTCCTATCTTTTTTTTTTATTTTTTGATGTATTTTATTGTTTATTTTTTATGTATTCTTCTTGTTTTGTTCCTCTCTTCAAACTCAAGTTGGTAGTTTTCTATCCTCCTGAGTTTGCGGGGGGCTGCCTTAGAAATTTTACCACATTTTACTCTCCACCTGAACCATAACTCCACTAGCACCCACTTCACCTACTACCTCCACTACACTAACCTACAATCCCTCCTATATAATGCCACTCATGATTGTTAATACATATATATCAATAACAACAATCAATCAAATAATAAAAAATTCTCATTGGAACGTTTCTTTGTGGCATATTGTTGATTTTTGATTTTGTTTGTGGAATTTTGATTTGATTTGCATTTATTTGCTGCGGCTTTTTTTTTTGTTTGTTGATCATTTTTATTTGTTGTGGATTTTGATTTTGCCTTGTGGGTTTGTTTGTGGGTTGCTATCAAGAGCGTTGAAACTTCACTTTCACTCAGTCACGTTTGAGAGGAAACGGATGGAAACTGTGTTAGTAGAAAAGCGCAAGCCGAAAGCGAAATAAAAAAAAAAAAAAAGAAGAAATTTTGGTCCTTTGAGCCACGAATTTCGAGCCATACAAACGAATTGTAAATTATATTTAAAACTCTACCAACCGTTACTTTTAATTTTCTATATAATAGTGCGAAGGTGAGTTGTGCTCAAGATCTACATAAGCCTATGTGAGCTTCACGTGATAACAAAAACAACGAGCCAATGTTAATAAATGGAAATTGCCTTTATCAACCAATATGTCTTCAAGCAACAAAATATTTTGAAACTCTAAAGTTATGAGCCTTTAAAAAGCTCTAGCATAATTTAATTTAATTGAATAATGGTGAGTGATAACTTTGTACAAAATAGCATATAAAAACAATCTTATTTTCTTTCCCTTTGGCTTGAAAAACATCTCCACGCAACATTCTTCATTCCTCGTCAAATTTTATATTCGATTTAAATATTGGGGGCGTTCGAACAACTGCTTAAACAAGTCATTTTTTATTGACTTTTAACTTCGTTATACAAAAAAAAACAATCAATAAAAAATAAAAACCAAACTTTTTTTATATACAAAATCGGTTAAAAATTCAAAAAATTAAAAAATCAACTTCTTATTAATTTCCCCAAAGGGCAATTATTGATACATATCTCATTTTATAATTTTAACCCAAGAAAGTCAATGAGAGAATTTTTTAACCCATTTAGTCCCATGTATGTATAGTTTTATTCCGATAAAGTCTTTTCTTTGATTTACACTATTTCTTGACACTTATGCCCTTATATCCCTTATATTTAATTTTGATACCATTATAAATATTTTTTGAACGGTCAGCAATTTTATGATGTGAACATTCATATTTTAAAATTTACATTAATAGGAATGTAAAATTGGCCCATGGGCGGCCCGAAATCCGCCTGCCAGCCGGGACGGGCCCAGCCCGTTGACAATGTGAATATTCACATTAACATATTAACATTCACATTAATAGGAGTGTAAAATTGGCCTGCGTCCCGTGGCGATACGAAACCCACCCGCGGCCCATAGGCGGCTCGGGGCGGACCCGGTCTGCCCGTTGACAATGTGAATATTCACATTGACATGTGAATATTCACATTGATAAGAATATAAAATTGGCCCGCGGCCCATGGGCGGCCAAAAACTTGCCCGCCGCCCGGGGCGGGCCTGGCCCGGTCCGTTGACAATGTGAATGTTAACATGTATCTACATTGACATGTTAATATTCACATTGATAGGAGTGTAAAATTAGCCCGCGCCTCGTGGCTGCCGAAACCCGCCCACGGCCCATGGACGGCCCGGGGCAGGGCCGGCCCGGCCTGTTGACAATGTGAATATTCACATTGACATGTTAACATTCACATTGATAAGAGTATAAAATTGGCTAGCGGCCCAAGGTGGGCCCGACCCGGCCCGTTGACAATGTGAATATTCACATTCACATGTTAACATTCACATTGATAAGAGTGTAAAATTGGCCCGCAGCCCGTGGGCGGCCCAAAGTCCGACCACAGCCCGAGGCGGGCTTGGCCCGACCCATGACAATGTGAATATTCACATTGACATGTTAACATTAACATTGATAGGAGTGTAAAATTTTCCCGCTGCCCGAAGCTTGCCCGCGGCCCGGGGTAGGCCCGGCCCGGCCCGTTGACAATGTGAATATTCATATTGACATATTAAAATGCACATTGATAGGAATGTAGAATTGGCCCGCGGCCCGTGGGCTGCCCGAAGCCCGCCCACAGCCTGGGGCAGGCTCGTTTCGGTCCATGCCCGAGCATGTCCAAGACCCTAGGTTAGGGCCTAGGTCATCACTTTGAAGCCCGGCCCGGCCCATCGGCCCGCTTAAGGCCCATTCAAGGCTCGGTCCGAGGTCCAGCCCACCCGAGGCGCAATGTATTTTTTTGTGGAAAATAATAAAATTTTGATAGAAAAAATTAAAAAGAATTAAAAAAAAATGACCAAGCCTGCCCAAGCCCGATGTAAGCTTGAGGCTAGGCCCAAGCCCACCGGCCCGACCCGAGGCTCGATCCACCGGCCCGTCCAAAGCCCGAATACCCTTGTGCCAGGGCTAGGGCCTGGGCCTAATTTTTTGGCCCGTGGGTCGGCCCGACCCGGCTCGGGAAAGGCTCGTTTGGGCCTAGGCTCGAGCCTAGTTCGAGACCCTAGGCTAAGGCCTGGGCCATCACTTTGAAGCCTGGCCCGGCCCATTGGCTCGGTTAAGGCCCATTCAAGGCTCAGTCCGAGGCTCGGCTTGAGCCGAGACCTAGTGTCTTTTTTTGTGAAAAATAATAAAATTTTGGTAGAAAAAATTAAAAATAATTAAAAAAAAATGGCCAGGCCCGCCCCGGGCCACCTACGGGCCATGGGCGGGTTTCGGGCAGCCACGAGGCACGGGCTAATTTTACACTCCTATCAATGTGAATATTCACACTGTCAACGGGCCGGGTCGGGCCCGCCCTGAGCTGCTGGCCGATTCTATACTCTTATCAATGTGAATGTTAACATGTCAATGTGAATATTCACATGTGAACAGAGCTGGGCGGGCCGCCCGGCCGCCCACGAGGTGTGCGGCGGGTTTTCGGGCAGCCACGAGGCACGGGCTAATTTTACACTCCTATCAATGTGATTGTTAACATGTCAATGTGAATATTCACATTGTCAACGGGCCGGGCCAGGCCCCAAGGCCGTGGACGGGCTTTTGGCCGCCCATGGGCCGCGAGCCAATTTTATACTCTTATCAATGTGAATATTCGCATTGTCAACCGGCCAGACCGGGCCCGCCCCGGCTGCCCATGGGCCGCGAGCGGGTTTCGCGCCGCCACGGGACGCGGGCTAATTTTACACTCCTATTAATGTTAATGTTAACATGTCAATGTGAATATTCACATTGTCAATGGACCGGGCCCGCCCCGGCCCGACTCGAATTTTTCCAAGCACCCACGAGGATCGACATGAGTCGGGCCCCTACGTATTGACGATATGAACATTCATATTGACAGTGTGAACATTCACATTAAGGGTATTTTGGTAATTATGTCACCCATGGGACTTATTGAAACATAAGAAAATAATGTGAATTAAATGAAACATAAGTAGATGAAAAGGGTATTTTGGTCTTCTTATCTCAAAAGGACCTAATGGAATAGTCAAAAAGAATATGAGTTGGATGGAATAAAACTCTTATACTGTGTTTGGTTGGGAGATTTGGGGAGGGATTTGGAAAGGGAAAAGGAAAAAGTATGTAAAACTAGGTGAAAGAGAAAATGTGTGTGAAATTAGGTGAAATGTATGTATATTTTATTCACATTTCACCTAATTTTTCTCTTTTCTTTTTCAAATCCCTCCTCAAATCCCCTAACCAAACACAGTGTTAGAGAATGAATTTATCAAAAAAGCTCCCTTTCCCCTAACACCATATTATTTTTTATTGTGTTTTACTATTAGACAATTGCTGATAATTAAAGATTCAAGAAATTAGACAATTGCTGATAATTACAGATTCAAGAAATCAAATCATGTACAGTTTTAAAATTTAAATAAATAAAAATCTTAATAAGAAGTAAAAAATCTATTTTATAACCAGGTAATTTATTCTTTTCAAATAATGATTCAAAGAGTTGTTTTTCAAAAAAAAAATCAAATTTTTGTTTGGTTTGTGATTTTTCTCAAAAAAAATTTCAAAATTACTTTTTCTCTCTTACATATCAATTAATCATTTTTTCTCTCACACATTTCTACTCAATTATAACAAAATATTAAATCATTCCAAACTCCCAAACTCTAAAAATTACTTTTAAAATATACAATCAAACAAACTAAAAAAATTTCTAAACTCTTTTCCTAATTTTTTTTAAAAAAATCACTCTCTAAAAAACAAACCAAATACACCATAATTTTGTGAAGGTGATTAAAAACTATTTTTTTTTACATTTTAAAAAAATATATAAAAAATAAAATAATTCAAAATAAATTAAAAATAAAAAAATAATTTTTAAACATCTTCTCAAAAGGGTATGGCTTCTGTCCAATCTGGGATCGGACTGGACCGTGCTGTTGGGCCCGTGGGGCCCACCACAGGTCCCGTTTTGATAATTTGAACCGTTCAATGTGTAGAACTCGTCGAGTACTATTTGCCTGTAAAAAATGACGTTGATCGGATATCGATAGCTATATGATCAAATCAGTTTTTTTGTCAACCGTTAATTTGTTCACCGTCCAATTTTTTTAATACAAAACTGATTTGATCACATAGCTATCGATATCCGATCAATGTGATTTGTTATATGCATATAGTACTCGACGAGTTCTACACATTGAACGGTTCAGATTATCAAAACAGGACCCGTGGTGGGACCCCTACGAGCCCAACAACACGGTCCAATCTGATCTCGGACTGGACAGAAGCCATACCCTTCTCAAAATACTTCCATAAAGTACAAATAATTTATAAATTCTGAGAGGATTCTTTCAAACTCCTTCCTCATAATTATTGATCTCTCACCACGAAAGTCAAGAAAAGTCTTCACAGATTTTTTGTTGAAATTTTTTGCGGTAACGATACATCCCACAAAAAGTGGTGTTCTAAAGCACCACAAATGAGTTGGCAAGAATTTTAAATAAAAAAAAAACAAGATACAATCAGTGGGCTCTGTTCACTGTCACATCACTAGTGGTGCTTTTAGAGCACCACTTTTAGTGGTCTCAAGCATTATTGAATTTTTTGTCTGTTTGGTTCCTGTTTTTCGGACTTTGTTGAAAAGTCATCACAGTTTCTGTTTGGTTATTCAGTATAGACATCTGGAAGGGTTTTCAAAATCAACTTTTTAGATTCTTTTTCAGATTTTATTCTTTATGCGATGTGAATAGATGTAACCCGTTGTACACTCTACAATCCTATTGCCTATTGCCTATTGCCCTGCCTATCATCTTCATAAATGTAAATTATTTAAAAGTAGTATAAAAATTTAAAAAAATTATATAGAATATAACAAAATATGAAATTTGTAGAGACATATTTTTTGAATAACAATATGTGGTCAAGGTGGCACCGAAGTGCCAGTCGAGCTGCCATGTGTCCTTGTCTTGGCGTCGAGGTGATCTCGATTAGACCGAGGTTACCTGCGAAGATACCGGAATCCGAGATGAACGGATAAGGGATAAGAGTTCAAAAATGAGGGAGGACCTCAGCCAGGATAAGGATAAAACTCTTAGGGAGTTTATCTTTATCTATTGGAGAGTTCAGGATGAGCATTGGGACAGAGTCCAAGGGAAGCTAGGCTTCTACAGGGATCAGGTTGGTGCTGACTATAAAAGTAAGGCACCCTCGCGGGTCTAAGGTACACTTTTTGTATTCTGGCTTGTGAGTTAAGCACAATCGGTTATCTTTGAGAGATATTGATTACTGACTTGATTATTGGAGTGCCGTCGGGTGGACGAACCATCGCCGGAGCCTTATCTTTCTGTGACAGGTTGTTAGGGCGCAATCTATTTTGCCAGTGTTCTCCAACTGAGTACCTGTTTGGCAGTGTGGTCACAGAATAACACACACAATTTGGCGTCGTCTGTAGGAAAGAAAGGAGAATAGATGGCCAGCGACGGACAGAAAGAGAAGGTTGGGGACGACATCCTTACTGGAAGTGGTAAACGTATTAACCCTAATATAGAGGAGGATAACTATAATGAAAAAACTCAAGATTAGAATCCCGGAGAGAAAGACGTCGGCCAGGAGGGCGACATACCAAAGAAGCCAGACCGAGGCAGGTATTATAACGAGGACGACCTCCAGGTGTGGAAAGATAGATGCCTACGGAGGGACAGAGAGATTAAGGGAATAGCGAATAAATTGGCGGACCTGCAATCAGTCATCAATTTCATGATGCAAAATAACACCATGCAGCTACCGTGTCTGTTACAAGACACGCTGATTCCAGCAGCTAAGAACGATGCCTAGAAAGTAGGGCAGAAAACAGTCCCTGTAGTTCCCCAACACACTAGGACCAAGGAACACTCTCACCGGCCTTCAAGGGAGGTTGGGCGAGGAGAGTCAGTGAAGGGAGACTCTCGGAGGACACATCATACCAAAGAAGCTAACCCCAAAGAACATCGGCATGTTTAAGAGAAAGAACTCTGTTTCGACACAACTCATGGAGAGAAGTCCAAGAGGACTCATAACGACACCGGGAGTAGCGCACCAAAGAGGCTAAAATCCGTTGATAGCTGAGCTCCTAGACGGACCAAGGAGGATATGAGGGATTACCTACAGAGGAAGCAACAAGATGCCGAGGTAATCTCTCCTGTTAAGTTGAGAACACCATTTTTGGTAGAATTGGACAAATTTGAGGCCCCAAAAAGGTTCCACATGCCGAGATTCCAGCTATACGATGGTAAGTCCAACCCAAACTTTCACGTCAGCTTGTACCTGAACTCAATGGCACTATACACCGGGAACGAGCCGTTGCTCTGCAAGGTGTTCCCCTCATTCTTTGGGAAAATCGCATCAGACTGGTTTCACAAGCTGCCGAAAGGAACTGTGAAAAGCTCGGAAAGCCTGGTCGAGATGTTCGTGGCCAGGTTTGTGACAAACAAACTACAACCATTGAGGGTGGACTCCCTGATGGCTCTGAGAATTGGCGAGGATGAAAGCCTTAGGGCCTACGCCAAGAGGTCTTATGAGGTGTTCAATCGAATACCAGGATGCAACCAAGAGGTGGCGGTCGTGTCTTTTAAGAACGGCTTGAAAGATGATTGTCTACTTCGAAAATCACTGGCAAAGACACTACCAAAAAGTATGGAGGAACTTATGGCCAGGATAAAAAAAAGTATGCTAGGGCTGAGGAGGACACGCCGGGGACAAAAGCGTCAAAACAAGAGAAGAGAAACGACTCACTGAAGCGAGGCCGAGGTGATGGCGGATATAATAAACAAGAGACAGGACTGAGGGCTACACAGGCATTCACTACCGTATTCCGAATTCCGGTTTACAAAGTGCTGGAAAGAATCCAGAATCAGCCCTATTATAGAGCACCAGAGAAGATTCTTGGTGAATTTATGAAAAGAAGTCTAGGGAAGCACTGTACCTACCACAATGAGGATGGACATCTAACTCAATGGTGCAAAGCCCTAAAGGCACATCTGGAACACCTGGTAAGACAAGGTCATCTAAGGGACCGGGTAGATGAGACCAGGACAAGGGAAGAGCAAGTGAGACTGCCTCAGGCACCGGCAGCACCACCTCCTCTAACACTACAACAGCAAGCAAGCGGATCTCGATTGATTAATGTGATTCACTCGAAAGTCAATGAGAGCGAGATACGTGGAGAAACTCAGAAAGTAAAACACTTACAACATGTGTATCAGGTTCGGCAGAAGAGACCTAGGGCAGACAAGTGTTAGGGACCAATGGTGTCCTTTACTGAAAACGATCTAGAGATGGTGCAGCATCCACACAACGATGCCTTGGTAATATCCCTCCAAATTGGAGAGTGCCAAGTAAAGCGAATTCTGATCGATCTGGGCAACTCTTGTGACATCATGTATGTCAGGTGTTACAAGGAGTTGGGCCTTCACTAAGATGATCTGGAACAATCCAATGGTCTAATGGTTGGGTTCAATGGAATGCCAACGTGGCCCCTGGGAGCAGTAAGTTTGGAGGTGCAGGCTGGCACCAAGAAGGTGAAAACTGAGTTCGCAATAATTGACACCCATTCCCCTTACAATGTTATCCTGGGAAGGCCATGGTTGCATGCAATGGAGGCTGTTCCCTCAACATTGCACCAGCTGTTGCGGTTCCCAATAGAATATGGAATTGAGGAGGTTAGAGGAGATCAAGTGCAGGCAAAGAATTGCTCCATGACAGTAATGAAATCCACCTGTAACATACGAGAAGCAGAAGTAATGGAGATTAAAGATGAGGACATAGAGGTCCTTGAGGACATTGGTAAAGAACCAGCCGAGAAAAGTGAGGAAGCTCTGAAGAAGATCTTGG
>NW_021034213.1:0-16096 GCF_004153795.1 Camellia sinensis
CATTCGTAAGTGCTTGTATGTTGTTTATGGTGCTTACGTGGAGTGAATTACAGTTCGCTCCAGGCATATAGGAACGTGAGTGTTTTTTAGTTCTCCGCACATTTGTGTAAGATGCCTTAAAATACCTATATTACCTATTCTATTTATGGATGTTAGGACGAGGAAGAGGTGCACTAGGGTGGTAGCCTGCGAGCAGGAAGTACATGTTATCTGTGTGAGATTCCGGCAGTGCAAGAGAGAGTTGGTCAGGCGACTATCATGTGGCCGAGCATTGTTGGGTCAGCAAGGCTATGGAGTGCCTTTTGGCCAGAGAGATAGCAGGAGCTTTGGGTATTCTTACGAGCTGGGACATCAGGCAGCTGAGGCAGGGCCTTCTTTCTTGAAGAGGGAGTTTTTCCGGTCTATATCCGGATTGTAGTTTTGTCAGGGTCCGAAGGAGCCACTCGAAGGCTGATCGAGTGCTAGAGCAATGAGTAAGACGTTCGATGATGCTTGGCATTCGGAGGAGAACGGAGCATGGAAGTTGGACCTGTTGCTCCATACCGCACGTGGCAACCTGAGGGAGATGCGGGTTTCACGGTGGTGGAAGTCGAGAAGGCTCGTGTTGGGTGGGTCTGACTTCGTTGGGAAGGCGTTCTTTGAATGCTTTCAGGAGAGGTTTTTGTCTGCAGCAGCGGTAGGGGGAGAGGGACAGAGTACGCGCTTAAAAGCACGGGTCATTTGTCATGGCACAGAGTTTGAGGCTACTTTTACAAGTCTGTCCAGGTTTGCACGGGACTCGAGATAGGCGCTCTCATATGATGGAGCCGTTGGGCTAATGAGTGTGAGCGGAACGGTTGAGCCGGGACGCTCGGATAAGTCGTTATCGGAGTTGCGCTCGCGATCGTACTATACATCTCAGAGTATAGAACTGGTAGATGCTGCTGTCCTGTATCTGAGACTGCGAATATGGAAATTATGAATAGAGAGTGGCAGGACGGAAGAGGATGAAGAACAGAAGGGCTCCACATTATTGTATGGATATCTCTAGTGTAGTGTCATATATGATGGCAGGAGGTAGAGGGGTTATAACCCTCAGCATATACGATCCCGTGTTTCCTCCCCCCTCAAAGAGCAGTTTCTAGACTCGACGCTTTCTAGTGCCGAGTAGCAGGCTCGGGGAGAGGCCAGAATCAGGGGGAGTGAGTTCTTTGAGTTATACACGAGAATTGTGGCCAGCGAGTGTCCGACAAGGTTTCAGTTAGCCTCCGCAAACACGGGTGTGCGGGGTTCAGAGGAGCTGCTTACGCTCTCTCGGTAGTAATGAAAACGCTAATTGACACAAAAACTGGAGTTGAATAAAAATGACTTACTCGCAGATGTCAGCCAATAATTATATAGCGACACGTTCATCGCTTGTAAATCAGGATTACGCACGTGAATGATAGAATAGAGACATAGTGTAAATAAAAGAGCAGTTTAATAGAAAATTAAATTGAATAAAAATTCGGAGACGTTGAATGGAGAAGTGAAGACATAAAATGAGCAAGCTCTGCAATGAAGAGGTTGAAGCACTGTATATCCAGAAATTATACGTATATGTATAGTTATGTTAAAAGAGTTGAATATCAGATGAAGACGTGTACTTTTAATAAGAAAAGTAAATTTGAATAAAATGGCGAGAGTTGGAGTACATGATCTACTCACTCATATAATATGTTGAGCCATGTAACTAATTAGGAGATAGTAGAGTTCATAGTATCGGAATGAAGAAGCACACACTATCCTAGTGACGCTATCTTAGGTTCGGCACACTAAAAGTAAGTTAGCACGACATCTGTTACAAGTAGAACGACATCACTGCCTCATCTACAGAATAAAAAACTGAAAGTGAAGTGAGGAATAAAAATGAAAGTTGGATAAGAAGATTTGAAAAAGTAGAGAAAGTCAAGGTACCCACCAATCACGAGTAGACCAACTAGATATTGATTCTTCATTTTGTGAACATGAAAGTTATCAAATGGAAGTAGGGAGCTTAAGCAAAGAAACTATATATGATATATAGAAAGAGAGGAAGTTAATGAGTACAATAGGGCAGGTGACAAGTTGTGATTATTGCTTGCTAGATAATGCAGTTTACATGGGCGACAGTCGTCAGTGTCACGGAATCACCATATATCCTCTAACGACTCTTATACGTTATTAAAAATACAGCTTAGGGAAGCTAGAGAGTGGATAAAGAGGAAATTGGTCACAGTTGCACTATATGAAAAATATTGAAGAGATAGACGTAGAAAATGAGGGAGTAACACAAGAGGAAAAGGGATTGAGATAATATATAATAGTCGCGTATAGTGGTCGACACTGATATCGTATGCACCAGATAACACGAGACAAGTACCTCGGTCTCATATGAAGCGCATTTGGTGTGCAACATCTGAGATCTAAATAAGGAAGTTAATATAGATGAGCGAACTCTGGGTTATGGGAAGTCGAGAATAGACACACTGTGAAAGCCTTCGCTAGGTGATAAGAAGTGAGTTATGGTTCAACGTCAGGGACTCGAAGCTATACTAGCTCTTAATACGATTCAATGTTGGATTATATTATAAGAAAAGTTGTAAGTGCTCTAACACTAGTAAAGTCGATTGAATAAAAAGGGAGTTCTGAGAGGAAGAAAAAAGCATATACACTCTTATATTATACCAGAATATGACGGGTCTATCGGTATGCGAGAAAATACAGCGATATATATAATTAACTAAAAGTATATGTAATATATCGGGAAAGCTGTCTCTCCTGATATTGGTCCAGCTATAGACATATACTCCGAGGAGACGCCCCTCATACAAGTATACACCTTATGTCACATCAACGCGAGCTTCTTCTAGCTTTTGGTATATTATTTCTAAATCAGACATTATAAGTGCTTAGAGGTGTCATGAATAAGTATATAGGTCGTAGTTAGTGTTCTAGAAATTGGATAGATAAGAATAGAAAAATAATAGGACAATCACTTTCTCGGCACGGGAACAATAAAATAATAAGGAGAGTATTATTCATGACGCGAGAAAAGCACCACGATCAGTCACCTATTCGTTGTCAATCGATGTGTGATCTAGAGAATATTTCTCATCTAACATTCAAATCACGTAGAGCTTAGAAATAGAAAAGTTAAATTGACAAATACACTGAGATAGTTGAATAAAAAAAGGAAAATAGTGAGGTTGCGAAAATTCATTGACAGATGAACGCGCTCAATAGACAGGAACACCACAGATTATGCGGACTGATAAGGTATTACGATTTGTGAAATAATAATATTAAAAAAGGAAGTGTAAATGGATATAAATTGAATTAAAATATGGGAAAGTTGAGTGTAAAACTTATAAGAAAGATAAAGTTGCATAAATTAAAAAATGGAAGATTACAATGACAAAGACCACGTATACCATTCAACAGATATAGTTTTGTGGAAAGGAGGTTAATAAAAACAGGATTAGAAGTAGAAAACAGGAAACTTGAGGTATAAAAAGAAGTAATATACAATAAATTAATAAGGCAATGAATTGTATTTCGATATATCTCACAAAGTCGTAAGATAGTTCTCATTCGCCGCACGCAAAACCTATTACTACACCTTTTGTGAATGAATCGGTTGGGAAGGAGATAAGTAAAAAGAGCGAGAATGTGAATAAATAGGAAAGCGGACATCGATTACGAACCTGAATCAAAGTACATAATATATATTCACAATAGTGGACACAAGGTCGCATAAAACAATGACAACAATGAGAGGAGTTCAAGTACAGAACACACACAACTAGATGTACTGTGGAGACCGGATCTAAGGAACCTTTCGAAGTTTAAATTGAAAAAGGAAGTTTTATATGAGGAGTAATTGCCACAAATTAAAATGGAAGCTAGATATAAAAAATATTGAGAATGAAAGTTGGCCTATAAAATTAAAAATGGAAGTCAATCCAGAAATCACGATACCTTACGATCTATTTTAGGAAATTGAAACAAAAAAGATTGAAGCTACGAAAGAAGGCTTTGAATAAAAGGTGAAGTTAAACATATAAAATAGACACTTGTATCAGATCGTTGGAGAGAGATGATTCTCGTGAAAAATGGACTCGTCCTCGGCAGGCCTCTACGTGCATTGGGAGAACGAATGCACTAGCATTTGTCACGCACTCTATGGCGAATATATAGAGATAGGCGGATTTGTAGATATCAGTACATAGTTGTGAATAAAAATTGTGAATGTACGGAGGACTCATATATGCCTTATGAGGGACATAAGCTTGCATAAAATAAAAAAGGAAGTTCAATCCAGAAACCACTATACCTAACGATCTATGTGAAATTAAATAAAAAAGGAAGTTTAATAGAAAAGTAAATTGAATAAAATTGGAAGTATGAATAAAAATAAAAACGAAAGTTGCATAAAATTAAATGTGGAAGTTCAATCAGAAACCACTATACCTTAACGATCTATTTGGAAATTAAATAAAAGAGGAAGTTTAATAGGAAACTAAATTGAATAAAAATAGAAGTTGAATAAAAATAAAAATGGTAGTTGCAGAAAATTAAATATGGAAGTTCAATCCAGAAACCCCTTTACCTTAACGATCTATTTGGAAATTAACTAAAAAAGGAAGTTTAATGGGTAAGTAAATTGAATAAAAATGGAAGTTGAATAAAATAAAAAATGAAAGTTGCAGAAAATTAAATATGGAAGTTCAATCCAGAAACCACTATACCTCAACGATCTATTTGGAAATTAAGTAAAAAAGGAAGTTTAATAGAAAAGTGAATTGAATAAAAATGGAAGTTGAATAAAAATAAAAATGAAGGTTGCAGAAAATTAAATATGGAAGTTCAATCCAGAAACCACTATACCTCAACGATCTATTTGGAAATTAAGTAAAAAAGGAAGTTGGAAAGTAAATTGAATTAAAATGGAAGCAGAATAAAAATAAAAATGAAAGTTGCATAAAATTAAAAATGGAAGTTCAATCCAGAAACCAATATACCTCAACGATCAATTTGGAAATTATGTAAAAAAGGAAGTTTAATAGAAAAGTGAATTGAATAAAAATGGAAGTTGAATAAAAATAAAAATGAAGGTTGCAGAAAATTAAATATGGAAGTTCAATCCAGAAACCACTTTACCTTAACGATCTATTTGGAAATTAAATAACAGATGAAGTTTAATAGGAAAGTAAATTGAATAAAAATGGAAGTTGAATAAAATAAAAATGAAAGTTGCATAAAATTAAAAATGGAAATTCAATCCAAAAACCACTATACCTTAACGATTTATTTGGAAATTAAATATAACAGGAAGTTGAGTAGAAAAGAAACTTGAATAAAAAAGGAAGTTAAATAAAAATAAATCTGGAAGTTGCAGAAAATAAAAAATGGAAGTTCATTCAAGAAACCACTACACTTTAACGATCTATTTCGAAATTAAATAAAAAAGGATGTTTAATAGAAAATTAAATTGAATAAAAATGGAAGTAGAATAAAAATAAAAACGAAAGTTCCATAAAATTAAAAGTGGAAGTTCAATCAGAAACCACTATACCTTAACGATTTATTTGGAAATTAAATAAAAGAGGAAGTTTAATAGGAAACTAAATTGAATAAAAATGGAAGTTGAATAAAAATAAAAATGGTAGTTGCAGAAAATTAAATATGGAAGTTCACTCCAGAAACCACTTTATCTTAACGATCTATTTGGAAATTGACTAAAAAAGGAAGTTTAATGGGTAAGTAAATTGAATAAAAATGAAAGTTGAATAAAATAAAAATGACAGTTGCATAAAATAAAAAATGGAAGTTCAATCCAAAAACCACTATACCTTAGCGATCTACTGGGAAATTAAATAAAAAAGGAAGTTTAATAGGAATGTAAATTGAATTAAAATGGAAGAAGAATAAAAATAAAAATGAAAGTTGCATAAAATTAAAAATGGAAGTTCAATCTAGAAACCAATATACCTTAACGATCGATTTGGAAATTAAATAAAAAAGGAAGTTTAATAGAAAAGTAAATTGAATAAAAATGGAAGTTGAATAAAAATAAAAATCAAAGTTGCAGAAAATTAAACATGGAAGTTCAATCCAGAAACCACTATACCATAACGATCTAATAGGAAATTAAATAAAAAATGAAGTTTAGTAGAAAAGTAAATTGAATAAAAATGGAAGTTGAATAAAAACATAAATGAAAGTTGCATAAAATTAAAAATGGAAGTTCAATCCAAAATCCACTATACCTTAACGATCTATTTAGAAATTAAATAAAAAAGGTTGTTGTGTAGAAAAGAAACTTGAATGAAAAAGGAAGTTAAATAAAAATAAAAATGAAAGTTGTAGAAAATTAATTCTGGAAGTTCAATCCAGAAACCACTATGCCATAACGATCTATTTGGAAATGAAATAAAAAAGGAAGTTGAGTAGAAAAGAATCTTAAATAAAAAATGAAGTTAAATAAAATTAAAAATGAAAGTTGCAGAAAATTAAACATGGATGTTCAATCCAGAAACCACTATACATTAACGATCTACTAGGAAATTAAATAAAAAATGAAGTTTAGTAGAAAAGTAAATTGAATAAAAATGGAAGTTGAATAAAAATAAAAATGAAAGTCGCAGGAAATTAAAGATAGAAGTTCAATCCGAAAACCACTATACCTTAACGTTCTATTTGGAAATTAAATAAAAAAGGAAGTTGAGTAGAAAAGAAACTTGAATAAAAAAGGAAGTTAAATAAAAATGATAATGGAAGTTGCAGAAAATTAAAAATGGAAGTTCATTGAAGAAACCACTATACCTTAACGATCTATTTGGAAATTAAATAAAAGATGAAGTTTAATAGAAAAGTAAATTGAATAAAAATGGAAGTAGAATAAAAATAAAAATGAAAGTTGCATAAAATTAAAAATGGAAGTTCAATCCAGAAACCACTATACCTTAACGATCTACTAGGAAATTAAATAAAAAATGAAGCTTAGCAGAAAAGTAAATTGAATAAAAATGGAAGTTGAATAAAAATAAAAATGAAATTTACATATAATTAAAAATGGAAGTTCAATCCAAAAACCACTATACCTTAACGATCTATTCGGAAATTAAATAAAAAAGGAAGCTGAGTAGAAAAGAAACTTGAATAAAAAAGGAAGTTATATAAAAATAATAATGGAAGTTCTAGAAAATTAAAAATGCAAGTTCATTCCAGAAACCATTATACATTAACCATCTATGTGGAAATTAAATAAAAAAGGATGTTCAATAGGAAAGTAAATTGAAATAAAATGGAAGTAGAATAAAAATAAAAATGAAGTTGCATAAATTAAAAAATGGAAGTTCAATCCTAGAACGACTATCTAAACGATCTATTTGGAAATTAGATAAAAAAAGGAAGTTAATAAAAAAAGTAAACTTGAATAAAATAAAGGAAGTTGAAATAAAAAAAAAAATGGAAGTGCAAAAAATTTAAATATGGCAGTTAATCCGAAACCACTAATACCTTAACGATCTATTGGAAATTAAATAAAAAAGGAAGTTTAATAGAAAAGTAAATTTGAATTAAAATGAAAGTTGAATAAAAATAAAAAAATTACAGTATAAATTAAAATGGAAGTTCAATTCCAGAAACCCTATAACCTTAACGATCTATTTATGGAATTAAATAAAAAAGAAGTTTAATAGAAAAGTAAATTGAATAAAATGGAAGTTGAATAAAAATAAAATGAAAGTTGCATAAAATTAAAAATGGAAGTTCAATCCAAAAACCACTATACCTTAACGATCTTATTTGGAAATTAAATAAAAAAGGAAGTTTAATCGGAAAGTAATGAATTAAAAATGGAAGTAGAATAAAATAAAAATGAAAGTTGCATAAAATTAAAAATGGAGTTCATCCAGAAACCACTATACTTAACGATCTAATTTGGAAATTAAATAAAAAAGGAAGTTAATAGAAAGAAATTGAATAAAAATGGAAGGTTAAATAAAAATAAAAAATGAAAGAAGTTGCAGAAATTAAAATGGAAGTTCATCCAGAAACACCTATACTTAACGATCTATTTGGAAATTAAATAAAAAAGGAAGTTTAATAGAAAAGTAAATTGAATAAAAATGGAAGTAGAATAAAATAAAAATGTAAAGTTGCATAAAATAAAAATGAAGTTTCAATCAAAAACCACTATACTTTAACGATCTATTTGGAAATAAATAAAAAGGAAGTTAATAGAAAAGAAATTAAATAAAAAATGGAGTTAAATAAAAATAAAAAGAGAAAGTTGCATAAAATTAAAATGGAAGTTCAATCCAGAAAACCACTATACCTTAACGACTATTTGGAAATTAAATAAAAAAGGAAGTTTTAATAGAAAGAAAATTGAATAAAAATGGAAGTTAAATAAAAATAAAAATGAAAGTTGCAGAAAATTAAATATGAATGTTCAATCCAGAAACCACTTTACCTTAACGATCTATTTGGAAATTAAATAAAAAGGAAGTTTAAGAAAAGTAAATGATTAAAATGGAAGTTGAATAAAAAATAAAAATGAAAGTTGATAATAAAAATTGGAAGTTCAATTCAAAAACCACTATACCTTAACGATCTATTTGGAAATTAAATAAAAAAGGAAGTATGAGTAGAAAGAAACTTGAAAAAAAGAAGTTAAATAAAAAATGAAAGTTGCAGAAAATTAAAAATGGGGAAGTTCAATCCAGAAACCACTATCCTTAACGATCTATTTGGAAAATTAAATAAAAAAAGAAGTTTAATAGAAAAGTAAATTGAATAAAAGGAAGTAGAATAAAATAAAATATGAAAGTTGCATAAATTAAAAAATGGAAGTTCAATCAGAAACCACTATACTTACGACTATTTGGAAATTAAATAAAAAAGGAAGTTTAATAGGAAAGTAATTGATTAAAATGGAAGTAGAATAAAAATAAAAATGAAAGTTGCATAAAATTAAAAATGGAAGTTCAATCCAGAAACCACTTACTTAACGATCTATTTGGAATTAAATAAAAAAGGAAGTTTAAAGAAAAGAAATTGAAAAAAATGGAAGTTGAATAAAAATAAAAATGAAAGTTGCAAAAATTAAATAATGGAGTTCAAATCCAAACAAACCACTATACCTTAACGATTATTGGAAATTAAATAAAAAAAGAAAAAAGTTTATAGAATGTAAATTGAAAAAAAATGGAAGTTGAATAAAATTAAAAATGATAGTTGCATAAAATTAAAAATGGAAAGTTCAATTCAAAAACCACTATAACTTAAACGATCTATTTGAATTAATAAAAAAAGGAAGTTATACGACCCCGGGGTCTTTTCCCATTTGATTATTGTAATCGCGGACTGGGTTCCGTTTATTCTGTCAATTGTATATTTGTTGTTGTCGTCCTATTCTCATTTTGGAGTTATAGGATGTGTTGGCAGGTTTGTTTCAGGTTGGTTTGGGTTCGTAAACCAAGTGTTTTCTGTCCGTTTTTGGTTGGGCCCGCTCGAGCAGAAGGATCGGTCGCTCGAAGCCGAGTTTTGTTTTTGTGGTCTTCTGGCTCGATTCCAGATTTGCTTCGCTGAGCGAGCGTTGCGTCTGGTTTAAGAACTGAGCAAGTGCTTATTCGCTCACCGCGAGATTTCTTCGTCTCGAGCGAGCGAGGTGTATTTTTCGTAGTTCCTCGCTCGAGCGAGCATTCTGTCCGCTCGAGCCGTGATGCTGGGTTGCAGACGCTGAAGCATTGTATTTTGGCTTCGAGCGAGCTGTTCTTGGCTCGAGCGAGGTTTTTCGTGTGTCTGGTCGCTCAAAAAAAAAAAAGAAAGAAAAAAAAAAGAGCGACAAGTCCTTTCGCTCGAGCGAGCCTGTCAGGTTTAAATAGGACAGCAGCGTGTTTCAGATCAGTTTTTCATTACACGTTCATAATTCCAAAACCCTAGTTTACGAGTTCTCTCTCCCATCTACACACCTTCTCTCTAGGATTGAATCTACCTTAGAAGTGAGTTTCTAACCTAGATCGCTTTATTAAAAAGATAGAGTAAGTCGAAGGCTTCCATTTAATCTGAACATTTAGTGATTGGGGCACATTGGAATTTGGGTATTCATCTCTGTCTCTCCATTCGGGTTATTTTCTTTGAGTAGGGATTTCTACTCCATCTTATAAGTTTTTTGTTCTAAAGTTTTAAGTAATTTTGATATGTGGGGGTCTTTTGGTAATTTTGGAAAAAAACCCTAGTTGTATTAATGAATTAATTTGTATAATAAATTTAAAGAATTGGTGACATATGGATAATTCATGGAATTGAGGAATACATTGATTAAATGGTGTAAGTTGTATAATTTCAATCCTCGCCTATTGATTGTTGATATATTTTATTTTTCAGTTTAGAAAATAACTGTTTTGGCTTCGGTGGAGGATAGTGCGTGATTTTTTGTAGACACTGCATGTGGAGTTAGGGGATATACATGAAACTAATCATGATTAAGTCATCATTTCTGACTGCGAATTAATACAGACATTATGGTATTGATTGTGTTGTATATGTTATGTGTTTACCATACATTGTTTTTGTGTGGGAGGAGATAGGGGAATGTACTCCACGGTTTAGGGGAAGTAGGGGATGAACCTCTAAACGCGATTTTTGTTTGGGAGGAAGATAGGGGATGGACTCCATTTTAGCAATCAACTTTATGTGTGCTATTTATATTGAAGTGTTTTTATTGATATCAACACTAAAATGTGTTCAATTGAAGTATGAAGTGTTTTAATTTGAGCCTGATTCTCATCTGTTTTGTTGACATTGGAATAAAAAAAAAGCAAGAAATGTGAAATAATGATATATATATATATATAGTTCACTGTTGTAAGTTTGGCCAGGTGCTGAGCCATAAATTGATAAGTTGGAAAGTAAACGTGTCTAGAAATAGTGTCAAATGAAAGACTGTAAAGATGATGTAATTTGATTATGCTTGGTTATCCATCTATTGAATGCTATTGCCTTTAATCAATGCTTATATTTGGTTTAGTAATTTTCTACTGGGCTGTGGCTCACCTATATGGGTACATCATTTTCAGGTTCAGGTGATAAAGCTACCTCCAAGGAACCTAGCTTGGAAGGCTTGGATCTTGAAGACTATTTTTAGTTATTTGTTTTTATTTGTTAGTACATGTAAAACATCAGCCCTAGGGGCTTATTTGTATTTGAGTTAGAACTCATACTTTTGTGTCCAAGTGTTGGGGCTTGGAAAGAATGTAAGCCCGTAGGGCATTTATTGATGTTTACAATGTAATGTTTTTAGTTTTGTAAGACTTTGATGAATGTTGTAATGAATTGTTTCCTGTTAAACATTGGCATGTGATGATATATATATATTTATGGGTTTATTTCTGAGGGCATTACAACTTGGTATCAAGAGCGTACCGGTTTGAATACTTTGGGACGTGGGAAGTGATAGTATCACAAATGGTTCGTCTCCCGGTTTGATAGAGAACTTAGTGTAAGGTTAAATAGTTTATGTGATTAATGTGGGTATGGAATGTAGTCCTAGATGTTGTTGGAACCCCTTGAGTTTTCTAGTAAGTCTTGTTTGGAGAGGCACCTTGATACTGCTTGCTTCCACCGGAACTATAGTAAACGCAATTAGGACTATCATTATCGGGAATGAAATTCGTAGGTGCTTATGTGATTAATGTGCTTACGTGGATGAATTATTGTTTCCAATGCATTAGGACCTCGAGTGTTTAGCCTTCAGCACATTTATTAATGGTGGCTAACGTCCTTTGTTTCCTTTATTAGGATGTCAGGACGAGGAACCGAGGAACGCGGTAAAGGCGTGGTAAAGCCGGGTAGGCAGGAGGTGCCTGTGCAGAGGAGATTCCGCAGTTCAGGAAGGAATAATGGCCGGCCAATGTGGCCGAGCAAGTAGGCCAGCAGGCTATGGGCGCTCTAGCCCCGAGGGATAGCAGGGCATTCAGGAGTGCAGAGCATTCTCAGAGCTGAGAACAAGCTTCGGGTGTTGCTGGCAGATGCAGGACCTTCTTTCTGAAGAGGAGTTCTCTGGTCTAATCCGGATGAATTTGTGGTGATCCCTAAAGAGCCAGCTTAAGGTAGATGAATGGCTCGAAACAGACAATGAAGACGCTTGAGATGCCTTGGCATCGAAGACGAGGGGTTGAAAAGTGACCTGGCAATCTTCCAATTGAAAAGGGGATGCGGGTCAAGTGGTCGGAAGTTTACTAAGGGCGTATAGGAGGTACATGGGAAGGCTCTTTTGTGATGCTTTCAGGAAAAAGTTCTTAATCTCCAGCATTAGGGGAGAAGCTGAGAGACCAGTTCTGCCAGCTTAAGGCAGTCGAGTCTCAAGTGCCGAGTTTAAGCTTGCATTTAATGTTTGTCCAGGTTTGCACTGAAGTTGGTGGCGTCTGAGGAACGCCGTTGTATTGAGTTCGAGAGAAGTTGAGGCGTGGCTCCAAGCTGAGAGGTTGGGGGAACATGATTCGAGATTATGGGCGCATGGTTGATGCTGCAGCCCACATGGAAATCATGATGGCAATGAAGAGGAAAGAAGTAGGAAGGACAAGAGGGCTCCCAAGAGGAGTCAGGAATGGTCAAGAGTGATGGTAGGAGACAGAAGGGTTTTAATCCTCAAACAGTGCTCAGGGTAGCTTTTCTAGATCGACTTTTCCTGTGCGAGTGCTAGTTTCGGAAAGGTAGTCAGGGAGACATCACTTGCTTCAAGTGTGGTCAGCTGGCCAACAAGTCTCCAGTTTGTCGCTAGAGGGAGGAAGCCAGAGAAGCAGCATCTTCTCGCTCGATCTCAGAGAGAGTCAGGGGAGAAGGCCAGCACTCTCGTGTTTATCAGTGTGGTCAGCAAGGCATATGAAAGGTATGCCCAGAGTTGGTGGCACACCTGGTGCAGTCTGTTTGAGGCGATTCAGGGTCAGCAGCCAAGCTCAGTCCGGTCAGGCTCGAGGGCAATCAGGGGCTTCATCGTCCCAGACGGTGCAGCAGATCTTATGCTCCATAGGGGTGGCAAGTTGATCAGAGGTCGTCTGGGCGTGTGTATGCTGTTTACTACGCAGGATCTCGTACGGCTCCATCGTTGTGAGAGGTACCTTCTGTTTTGCAACTCGTTGCTAGTGTTTTGATTGATACGGGTGCATCTCATTCTTTGTTGTCTGCTGTGCTTTGCATCTGTTTTGGAGTTGAGTTAGCACAGTTAGGCATCTCCTATTTGGTAGTGTCAGCGCTCTTGGGGGTGGAATGGATTTTGAACAAGGTGTTAGGGGTTGTGATATAGAGGTTGATTATCATAGAATCCCATTTTCCTTTGTAAGTTTATGCTTGAGGGGCTTCGATGTTATTTGGGTATGGACTGGTTATCGTCCATACCGGGCAGTTATTGATTGCCTACCGCCAGAGGGTCAAAGCTTGTTGTACGTGAGCGGAGAGTATTTCTTTCTGGGTTGTTCCGCGAGGACGGAGTGAGCTTAGTGGTCTACTTGCTAAACCTTTCGATTAGTGAGGATGAAGACTCAGAATTGTGTTGCCAAGGGTGGTTTTGTGAGTACTCAGACATCTTTCGAGGATCTTGTTGGTTTGCCACGCAATCGAGAGATTAAATTCTCTATTGACCTAGTGCCCAGCACGGCGCCGATTTTCTATGGCACTTATCGTTTTGCCGCCAGCCAAGTTAGTTGAGTTGAAGATTCAAGCTCCAGGGAGTTACTGAGCAAGGGCTATATACGTCCTAGTGTTTTGCCGTGTGGGAGCACGGCCCTCTTTGTTTAAAAAAGAAAGTGGTGCTTTAGACTTTTGTAATAGATTACCGGAAATTGAATCGGGCTAGCGGTTAAGAATAGTACGCTCTATGCTCGTATAGATATGATCTGTTCGATCAGTTGAAAGGTTCCCGTTGTTTCTCGAAGATAGACTTGAGATCGGGTTATCATCAGTTAAGAGTCGAGGAGGGGATATTCCGAAGACGGCATTCCGTACACGGTATGGCCACTATGAGTTTCTGGTGATGCCATTTGGGCTCACCAATGCACCGGCAGTTTTTATGGATTTGATGAACCGATATATTCGGGAATTTTTAGATTGTTTTGTAGTCGTCTTCGTGGACGACATCCTTATCTATTCACCTTCTGAGGAGAAGCACAAGAACACTTAAGATGGTGCTTGAGTTACTTAGAGCCCATAAGCTTTATGCTAGTTTGAAGTGTGAGTTCTGGCTAGAAGAGTCAAGTTTAGGCCATGTCGTTTCTGGGGAGGAGTGTCTGTTGATACATCAACAACTGAGGCAGTGCAAGATTGGGCACAGCCTAAGAGTGTGTTTCGAGATCCTCGTTTTATTGCTAGGTTGTGGCAGAGTTGCAGAGTGCCTTAGGTCTAAGTTGACCTTTAGCACGGCTTATCACCTTAGACTGACGGGCAGTCCGAGCGTAATTTCAGATTCTGAGGATATAGCTTCGAGGTTGTGTTCTAGACTTTAGTGGGTCGTGGGAGAGGCACTTGCCATTGAGAGTTTGCCTACAGCAAACAGTTTTCCAGTCTAGTATCGGTATGGCACCATTGAGGCTTGTATGCCGACCGTGTAGATCTCCTGTTTGTTGGGCCGAGTGGGTGATGCACCTCTGTTGGGTCCGGAGTTGTGGAGGGAAACGATGGAGAAGTTGAGCTTATCCGTAAGAGGCTTGTGTTACAGCACAGAGTCTCAGAAATCTTATGCCGACCGTAGAGGAGGAGACATTGGTGTTTGAGTGGGTGATCATGTCTTTCTGAAGATATCACCTAAACGGGATGATGAGTGTTGGGAAGAGCGGGAAGTTGTCCCTCGGTTCATTGGTCTTTTGAGATCCTTGAGAGGATTGGCGAGGCTGCTTATCGTTTAGCTTTACCACCACAGTTGTCCGGAGTACATGACGTGTTTCATGTGAGATGCTTCGGAAGTATGAGCCGGATCCATCACATGTGTTGGATTGGACCGATTTAGTGGTGTGAGGATGTCTCGATGAGGAAGAGACGAATTCGGGTCTTGGATAGGCGGGATCAAGTTTTGCGAGGCAAAACCATCCTTTTGGTCAAAGTTTTGTGGAAACATCACGGAGTGGAGAAGCCACTTGGAACGTGAGTTGGAAGTTCGCGAAAATACCCGGACATGTTTATCGATTTTGTTAATCTTGTATTTAGATTTTGTAACTATTGTGAACTTAAGAGCCTTACATATGTCTTAAAGTTGTAAACATTGAGATGTTTTGGTAAATGGTGTATCTTGAAACCTTGCTTCATTATAGAAGTTTAGTGAACATTGCATATGTTGATTACATTGTGAATGAGTTGTATATATCATGCAATTGAATATGATATGGGAATTGCTAACATGAAAGAATAATGCCATATAGTAATGTAGGCTGAAATATATGTTGTTTATATACACATTATGAGATCGCTCTTGATTAGAGATGAAATGACCAGTTTTGGTCAAGTTGTTACTATTGAATTGTCTATGATAAAAAAAAAAAAAAAAACCTATTTTCAAAAAATTATGCTTAATTTCGGGGACGAAATTCTTTTAGGGGGAGTTATAGCGACCCCGGTCTTTTCCATTTGATTATTGTATCGGACTTGGGTTCCGTTTATGTCTGTCATTGTATATTTGTTGTTGTCGTCCTTTATTTCTCATTTGAGTTAAGGATGTGTGGGCAGGTTTGTTTCAGGTTGGTTGGGTTCGTAAACCAAGTGTTGCTATCCAGTTTTTGGTTGTCGCTCGAGCCAGGATTCGTCGCTCGAGCAAGGTTTGTTTTGTGTCTCTGGCTCGATCCAGATTTGCTTCGCTCGAGCGAGCGATTGCGTCTGGTTATGACCTGAGGGCAGTGCTTATTCGCTCGAGCGAGATTTTCTCGCTCGAGCGAGCGAGGTGTATGTTTCGAGTTCCTCGCTCGAGCGAGCATTCTGTTGCTCGAGCGTGATCTGGGTTGCAGACCTGAACGCATTGTAGTTTTGGCTCGAGCGAGCTGTTCTTTTGCTCGAGCGAGGTTTCGTGTGTCTGGTCGCTCGAGCGACCAAGTCTTCGCTCGAGCGA
>NW_021034215.1:0-22916 GCF_004153795.1 Camellia sinensis
TTCCAATCTCTTTCAATGCTTTGAAAGATGTTGCTTATGCTCCATGTTAGGCCCTTGCAGATGCTTGTGTGTGTGTTTCATGCTTTGTGCATCATTTTGGGCCCATTTTGACCCTAGTAGAGGGCTTTCCAAAGTTAGTTAAGACCATTCTCTTGCATGTTGTTGCATGCTATACATGTTTGTAATAGTACTAGCCGATTAAATGTTGCAGTTTAAGTGTCATTGCATGGCATTGCTCTTGTGTATAAGTCGCTTTGCATATTTACATGTGTTATGCCCTTTTCAGTTGTTGCATGTGTGTCATAACATTGATGTTATATCCTTGCATGCTTACTTGTTTATTCATTGTGCCTATTGCACAGTTTGTTATTTGATGATCATGTTGCACAACTTAGCTTCACGATCCTAATTGCATACATTGCATGCATGCTTGCCTCTTAATTGGTTATGATAGATGTAGTTCATGTGTTTTGTGTGCATTATATTGACATTAAAATGTACAAACTGGTTTTTTGGGCCCACACGTATTGAAATGCGTATGGTGGTCCGAGAATCAAGTACCATACCCCTTTGAGCATAAACACATTAAGGGTGGTGGTGCACACATTTGCTTGAAATTGCATGCCATGCCTTGTGCTTCCTCTGCTGCTGTCAAAAACAGGTTTCTGCGAACTTTGGCCGGCCGACCATCCTTAGTGCCGACCGACCAAATATGGATGGACCGAGAGAATTATCAATGGTCGAATGACCATTACCAATGCTGGTGATGATTCCCCTTGGTCGGTTGGTACTTTACAGTGTCCATGGAGTCATACTTTGGGAGTTGTGAAATTTTTAGAGAGCGAGAAGTCAGGGTAAACAGAGGCAACTTGTGCGATGGCGATGGATTCTGAGCAAACGCGAGCATGCGTGCATTGCGACCCCTCTTCTGAGCCTTTTACTGCTTTCTTTAGCTTAGTTAATTTTGCTTTAGCTAGTGAAGTGCGTCTATAATATTTAATTAGCTTGCTAGGTTAATTAATTGGTATTTATTCTTTGTTCCCTCGAGCAAGGGGAATTGTAATAATTTGTGGGTGTGTGTGTGCATGTCTCCAACCCCCACTTCTTTTCTCCATTTTATTAAACCTGCTTTTGATGGTTAAGTATTAGGTTAATTTTAAATTAGCATACCCTTAGCTATGCGTCGTGCATCCATACATTTGTCTTGCATGCACCGATTCGCGTATTTATACTAACTGCATTATATTTCAAATTCCAAGTTTGATACGAGTTAGTTGAAGCTTCGATATATGCCATCCATAGATTAGCCAGCCTAATGTAGCCTGCATCTTGCATGTGTTGTATTAAGCCATCTTAAACATGAAACTAGGATCATCATATGATTACCAACTAGTGGTCTGTTTTGGCTTGGATTACTCGGTGAGCATTTATGTTTTAGCATCCTGCATGCGTGTGAGTGTTGCCATTGACAGCATGTTCCATGGCCTACTTGCTTGTGTGATTATAAACTGCTGAAATGTCTATGGGTGGAGTTGAATTACCTAAATTGGCAATATTGCATTAAAAACTGGAGTTTTTTAAGCCCACTAGATAGTGGGCAAAAAAACCATCTTTCTAAAGCCCACTTGAGGTTGCAAACCTGCATTTAGTTTGTACTTGCGAGTAGCAAACCATTTTCAAAATAGTAATCTAGGCTAATGAAGCTATGTGCTTACTTGCTAACTTATTTTGAGTGCCTGTTGGATGAAGGCTTGTTGTTGGAATTGGAATGATTTAACGATTATGAGTTTTAAGCTCACTTTGTTGTGGCAAAGTCATGTTTTAAGCCCACCTTGTTTGGTGGCAAAACTGCATCTTTCAAGCCCACTTGAGATTGGCAAAAATTCAAACCATTTTGCGCAAAAACAAACATGAGTTGAATTGTTTCAAATTAAAACAAAACTAGCTATACTTGCTTGTGCTCATCACATAGTAGATGCTAGTTTAATAATCGGAATAAGATCGGCTATTTAATGTTTATAAATATCATATCCATGCTTAGTAGATGGCGCATCCTCTTTGATCGGGGGAGCGGGGGTGTTCAATATGGACCTTCCCCTCTCGTACCTAAGTCTCAAGCCGAGACAACTTTTGGTGATGACGAACACGTGCCTTTGGCATGAGTCAGGGTTTCCTAAATTTGCCCAGAAAAAATAAAATATATGGGTGGCGATGCTGATTTGGTAAAGCAGTCAAATTTTGGGCATTGTTGATTTTAAAATTGATTTTTCCAGAAAGATTTGTGATTTGGATCTTTGGTGTTTATCAGTTCACATTGCACTTGTGAGACTAGATCAGAACTGCGAAGTCCAAACTGTGAAGGCCTTGCTTTCCAAACCTTTCCGAAAGCAGCGGGCGCAGGAAAAGGCGATTCACAAGAACCGAAAGTAAAACGAGGATTTTTTCTTAATCGAGACTATGGTGACTGGAACCCCATGTAGTCGGACTATACTTTAATGTCAACTCAGCCAAAATTAATCATTGAGTCACCGGTAGCGCATAGGAAATAAGGGGGAGTTCGCAGGTTGTGTGGTGTTTAGACAAGCTGGTGGTAGCACCAGGCGGGATGCTGGCCCGCTTGGAATGTCCGTATCATCCTGGACGTGGGGTTGCCTCCCTGAGTATGCGGAACTTCTTGGTGGGAGAGGAAGCGGTTTGAAGTAGATCTCCAGTTTGGCTGACTCTAACCGGGCAATTGTCTCTGCCTGTTGTGCGATGACCACGAGCCTGTTGCTTAAGTGGAATCCGCTTGTACGGACAGCATCTTGCTGCATGGCTTTCATTACTATCCTGGAGTTGGCACACCATCTCTTCCAGACCTGACATAAATTGCCCCTGAATCTGGACTGAGCAACTGGTTATACCTGTGTCCTTATGCCAGTTAGGCTCAGAAATCTCAACCTTGGCTGTTCAAAGACCACTGAGCTTGGTAGTTGCTGTACTGGTTGGTCTGTGCCTGACGACCTTTCACCCTACCGTCTATTTGCCCTTGAACTGAATCTCTACCCGACAAAAGTCTTATCAAACACAAGTTTGCGTCTGTACCTGGGGGAATTGGAGCCTCTGAAGCTATGGTTCCAGGACTATCTAGCAAAAGAAAAACATGCAGCATTTCAGCCTATTTCACCAGAATAGATATGAGCAGTAACGGATGACTGTGCCCTCTACTGAATTGCTGCCCCAAAATTCGGCCTGTAAGACTGTTACGCCTCGGGTAAAACTGAATCCCAAAAATACTGGAACTTTGGTGCCCGCAGGCCTTGGATGCCCAAACTTGCAAACTGATACATGCATTCCGTGTAGAGACGCAACTCTAAAGCACATAACAGATAAGTGAGAAGCCAAAAACCACCCCCTATGTTGGGGTAGGGTTTCCCTGTCTTATTTTGTCAGGACCTAGGGTTTCACTACGCACGCAGCGGCTGCAAACAACCTATATTGGGAAGTAACCTGTCCTTAGTTTGGAGGATGTTCCACTATGGATTCCGAACATGCAATAGGTCGAATGGTCAAAAAGGGTTTGCCCGGTAAAACCGGGTTTGTGTGTCCCATACTGCAGGAGCCCACACCGGTCAGCCTTTATGGTCATGCTTGACAAGACAAAGCCTCCGGCAAACCGTTCAGAGAATAGCAGATGGCAAACAGGGTGTCCTAGGCGCGCACCAAATCACATGGCAATGCAAAGAAACACATAATGCAGCAGAAACAGATTATTCATGAGTTCGAGTCAAGTTCTTTAAATCCCCAGCAGAGTCGCCAGAAACTGGTAGACGTCCCGACACCCGGGAGGAACGAGCTTCCCGTCCGTTCAGTTTGGGTTGCACTACAGTCAGGACTCTTAAAATTGTCACGGTTCGTAATCTAACCAAAGAGTCCAAATCCGGCAAATCTTTTGAGAAAACAGATTTTTTTCTTAGAAAAGAAGTGCCAACACAAAATGGACTGCGTTTGCCAGATATAGAGTTGCCACCTAAAATTTATTTTATTTATGGTGAATTAGGAAACCCTGACTCGTTTGCCTGAAAGGCCACTGTCCTCTATCACCAAGTTGCCTCGGCTCTGAACTTGGGTACGATTGCGGGAAGGGCACTTTCGTGAGCACCCCCGCTCTGCCCGATCAAAGATCGGCCTCTACAACCATGATATCGATTTTGAAAACATTATGTGTTCTAAATTCCGGTTATTGCCTAGATTATTACTATGTGTATGCGACAGCAATACAAGTATAGGACTGGATCGCCTGAATTGGAACAAAAACATTTTATGGTTGTTGTTTGAAAATGGTTTGATTGTGCTACCCGCGAGTGGCAGACGTGAATTTGCCACCTTCGGTGTGGGCTTAGAAAACATGATTTTGCCAAACTATCTAGTGGCTTAAAAAAAATCACAGTCAACGAATTATTCCAATCCAAATAACAACCTTCACCCACAGGCATTCAGGCAGTGTATATCACATAAGCATATAGCCTCAGTGGAGTAAGCATCTATTCATGACAGCACTCACACGCAGTGCAAGGATGCTAAAGCATAAAACTTACCGAGTACCCAAGCCAGAAACAGAAAAACTAATTAGAAATCCATTACATGATCCTAATTAGTACAGAAAAGCCCTAATGCAACCACATGCAAAAGTTCAACCTTAAGCAGGCTCGCTATTCTAAACATGGCATATGAAATCTACAAGCTAACATTATTCAATTGGAATTGAAAATTACATGCAGTTAGTAATGTTCGCCGGAGGCGCCGGTGCATGCAAACAGATGAATGAAGGCAACATGCTATTATACTGTTATGCTAAATGAAACAGTGCCCCTAAATCTAACCATTATAAGCGGAGTTAAATAAAAGGAGAAAACGTGGGGTTGGAAACATTACATCACACGCACGCCACACTTATACAACATGCCCTCGGTGGCAGGAGGGTCCATACAAGTCCAAATAAATAAGTGCAGTCCAAATAAATAATACAGTCCATAATATGTCCATATCCAAATTAAAATAACAAGTTTACTAGGAAAGGGGTAAACCTTAGCATGCGAAGCTAGGGACTGCCTCGACTCTGTTGCCGAATGATGGATGAGTGCAATGCTCGGGTTTGCTTGGCGGAAATCCACTGCGATGCCCAATTAGCCTCTATTTGCATTGATGCTGGAATGCCTGTGCAAAGGGCCTTTGAAGGCTACTGATTTCTTGATTGCTGCAGACAAGAGAGCAGGAAAAGTGGCATTGCCAATGTTATTTTTCACAAATGTATGCATACCTCATCGCTCGTGCCACCAATCACGCATATCGAACATGATGGCGACGAGGAGCTCGAATTGCACGACTCAATATGAATGATGAAGCACATATAGAACCACAAACAAAACCTAAACTCCATCATGGATAATCCGGCGAGTGTCGGTGACTGGAATTGAGACACGTTCCGTCACTCGAAGTACGAAACATCCCTCGGTTTCCCGATGCTCGGGTAACTCCTATCAAGCACCATGCAATATGCAACATGCATAATGCAACTAATATACAGCTAGCTGATGCACAATGCTAATTGAGATGGCATACACGATGCACAATGTAACGAAGGTATACGCAATGCTCTAACATACAACCTAGCATACGCAATGCTATAAAATTGAAATGCATACTCAATGCACAATGGAACTTACACCAACAACAAGTGACCTCAGCCACACTCGCAATAAGAGGGCCATTAGATGAAAATAAGACACTTCGAGATGCGTGCCACGCCCATGCACGCAACCGATGGGACCGACCCTAAGGCACCAATTGCCACTCTAACAAAGACATTGGGCAAGGCATGAATAGATATGCTAGCATGCAAATTTCAGTAGCAAACATATGCAAAACAGTCCCCCAAATCATGAAATTATGGCACCCGATGCAGGAATGGGGACCCGAAATGCAAAATTAGGCATATGCATTGGCTATTAGCTATACAAAAAAATGCATATTTTTTTTTTTGATCATTGAAAAATGGTGAAGACAGAAAATTCAAGAAGCCCCAAAAAAAAGCATTGTTTACAGTTTTTTAATGTAATGCCCAAAAGGTGACAAAAATGGGGCAAAAGGCTTAGCACGCGAAAATGGACCCTAAATGTGAGATAAAAGAAGCAAGTCACAGCTTCTGAACCCCAAACAAGAGAGGCCCTTCAACAAAGTTGAAGAGGGGCCCAAACAATGATATTTATTAGTTATGATCGAGCCAAAAACAGTACACAAGCATGCTCAAAATACAAATGCAAAACAAGGGCCCAAAAGAGAGCTAATAACACAAAGTACAAAAAGAATGCTTCAAACAGTGAAAATACCCTTTAATGGAAACATTGAAGAGGGTCAAAATAAGGCCACTGTATATTTCGACCATTGAGCCCAAAAACAGAAAGCAAAAGAGGCTAACAAATCATGGCAAAATATGCCAAAAAGAGAATATAAAGGCAAATATAAATGAAAGCCTCAAACATCAATTGAGACCCATTCAACAATGTGAATAAGTGCTCAAAAATAATCCACTTTCAGTTCATGACAGAGCTCAAATAGGTTTTACATGAGGCCAAAAAATACTACACAAGAAAATGGCATACAAGAGGGGGTAATTTGAGCAAAGTGGTCAACAAGGGAGGCTCAAACAGTGAGAGGCCGCTTAAAACAAACATGAAAAAAAGCTCAAAATAAGCTTAGTTCCAGTTAGGGTCAGAGCCCAAAACAGCAAGGCAAGTATGGCTAATGTAATGAACAAAATAAAGCACAAAAAAAGAAAATAGGGAACTCACCCTTAGACTAGTCTGACAGCCTCTTGGCTTGAGTTGGTGGCTCGCTTAGCTCTAGAAAAAAAGCTTCAAGTGCTGCAATGGAGGTTGGAGTATGGTGCTATGGGTTGATGAAGAAAAATGGTTGTAGGGTTTGAAGGATTTTGGTCTTTTGGAAGTGTAGAGGGAGAGAATATAATATGGGAGCCAAAGTGATTTTTCTAACCCTTAAAACCAGAGCTTGGAGGCTGATTTAATAGGCAAAAAAGAGGGGGGAAGAATGGGGGAATTGAAGCCAGTTGTCCCTCCAAAATGGCAATCCTCCTCCCGGATTACAAAATCTGAGAGAAAAGGAACCACAGATTTGTAATGTACCAAACCCTGAGGATCATGGCCAGCCAGTTTCTGGCTCTAGGTGGCCGGCCGGCCACCCCTATGGCCGGCCGACCAAGGGTCAAAAAAAGGTCAATGAAGATTAGTTGGTCGCCATGCCATATTAGTGGCCTCCCATGTGTGGCACAACACAACTATGGCGTCAAAAAACTGGAGAAAATGAACCAGGGAGATAGAAAAGGCCATTTAAGAGGGGTTCAAAAGGGTCAAACCAATTACTAGCCGACATATGATATTTGGTGCCCTCTCAGGTGTTGTACAACAACAAAATATGTGGTTAGAGCTGGAAAAAAAATGCGGTTATAGGGTGGTCAACACTGGCCTTTGAAGAAAACTGAGAAAATCGGGCGACGGAGAGGCAAGAAAGGGATAAAGTTGGGCTTGAACAGAACAATTTACTGGCCCTCCCACCCTTCTACGACCATCCTACAATGAAAACAAGGTCCCTGCCAGAAAACGAACCAAAAACCGATGCAAAAAGAAGGTTCGGGGGCCGAAACGCGCAGCCCGAGGCTCCCAAAAACTGACTGTAGCACCGGAGGGTGTGTCGACCATGAATTGCGTCTCTCGGACGCTAAGTGTCCCTCAAAAGGGAGAAAATAAGATGTATGCCGAAAATGCGGGGAGCTGAACGGAGGTGGTTAAGCGGTCCCGAACCGAGCACCACGACCAACGGGCTCGAAAAACCGAAACTGGACTCAAACGGGCAATAATGGCCACGACCACGAAAAGCGTAGCCTACGGCCACTGAGAGATGATCACGAGACTCTCCCTCCCTTCGGGAAGATAAAACAGAGAAAACAGAGCCTGGTTCGCAAACCGAGGCAAAGCACAAAAGAGTCCGGAAGTTCAGAGGCAAGGCTCACAGCCGAGACTCTGAAACTTCTGAACGAGCACGATATGCAACATCACCAAGCGCTTAATCGGTGACGTCTGAGTCTTAAGGTCGGTCAAAAATGGAGTGTCTACAGGGCTGTATGTGTGTGGGTTTGAATAACCGTTTTGTGTAACCAGAAACCTTTGGGGGTATTTATTTGTTTATTTACTTGTTGTTGGATTAATGTATTGTTGCATGAAGAACTATTGTATCATGTAATGTAAGTTTGGAGGTTCATAATTGGTTTTCCTTAAAAGAGCCATAATTGTTGTATTATCATCTGGGCTTGAAATTTGGGGCGTTACAAACAGAAATGGTATTTTATCAAGGGGAGTTGATAATATCCCTCACCTAATTACTTAGGACCTCCACACACCCAAATTACTCTATTTTCTTTTCTTTTCTTTTCTTTTTTTGTTTTTGTTTTTTTGAGTACCTACCATAATTGCAATTCTACTTGTTTGACCTTGCAATCTTCGTCCAACAACCTGTAACGACCACCCCTTGATTAATTAAGTTAATCTGTGATTAGCATTGATTCTGTGATTAAGTGTAAATTGTGTGTCATGTGTTATTTGAATTGTGTTATTGTGAACAAATGTATAAGGGATAAGATTGAACCTGTCTGAATCAGTAATTTATACAATGTTAAATTAAATATTTAGATAGATAATTAGAGCCTAATCCACATTAGTATGATTAAGTTTAGTTCAATTAGTGATAAATTAATTAAGTTCATAATTAGTGTAGTTTCAATTAATATGATTTATTAGCCTAAATTAATTTAAGGATAATTAAGAATAGCATGAGAACTAGAAATCCTACTCATCAAATTGAATAAAGAAAAGAGGAAATAAGAGAGAGTAAGTGGGCTTTGTAGAGACAGAAGATAAATATTTTGAGAGAGTTCTAGAGGGGGAGAGAGAATTCAAGAAGAAGAGGAAGAAGAGAACTAGGCAATTTCAACAATTCAAGCAACAAAGGTAGGTCTTTTCCAATTTCATAAACTTGAGTTGTATTACCCATGAAATCATAGAATTTAAGTTAACTCAAGAAGAAATCATGTATGATTAGGAGTTTAATGATGTTAATTGATGAAAAGAGTTTATATGAGCAACTAAGGAAGGAATTGTAGGAATTGAGCTCAAATCTTCACATGCATGGCATGGATTCAGGATATTCTTGTTTAAACACATAATGTCTTGCATGATCTTCGTGAGTTTTAAAGCTTTCAAGGGGATTAGCTCAAGAATTTTGAAATAAAAGCTTTAAAACACATGGTTCATATGTTTATATTTATTTGGAGTCTTTGATCTTTCAATTTGGAATTTATTTACAAGTTTTGATTTCTATTTGATGTTAAAGGTCCAAATTCAAGCTTGTTATATGAATTTTTGGGATGAAATACATGAATTTAGAGCCTAGTTTTGAAGAAATTAAAGTCCAAAAACAAGAACAAATTTCGGACTGCATTTCATCCAAAACCGCTAGTGTGGCCAAGCCCACCGCACGTATGACCAACAGGGCAGGCTCGATTTTGTTTTCCTTCTATTTTTCTAACTTCCAAACCTCCATTTGCATGGTTTTCAAATGTTTTTCATATGCATATGTGTTACGACCTAAGCCCCTATAGGTTTAGCGCTGTAACCGGCCAGTAATTCGTGATTACTAAAGGCCTGTTTAACAATAATGTCAATAACACCGCAATAGGGGTTGCAGAAGCCAATTAATAATAGAAACTATCGTCCAATGAGCTGTGGAGACTTAAATGAATAAAACAAATTTCATACACTTGAAATTATACAAACACTTAAGTCCATAACACACATGTGTTCACAACAAAACATAAGCTAGGGAATTAAATACCATTGCCAAAAACAGTTAACAAAACTCAATAAACATTCTTATCTCATAAACATAATGTCAAAGGGTGAATTTGAATCACCCAATAAACCTTGACATGCAATGGTTCGAAATCTCGTAGTGAGGCACAATAGTTGGCTTGATAAGAACAGGGTTTGGGTAGACGCCGCTAACTTTGATCTGGTGTCCGATCACCTACATATATATAATAAATAATGAGCTAGAGCCCAGTGAACAACAATTACGTAAAAGGGTTATGAATGATGTCCTCACAATATTTGAAACGATCGATTATCAATAGAACATTTTCTCAATCAATATCTTGTGTCAATCAATCATTCAATTAGTCAATTTAACAATCATTTAGATTCATATAAGTCATACATGGTACATCCAATAGCAACAATACAATAGGTCTTGAAGACCGAACAATCAACTGATGGCCATCAAACAATAGACAATAGTTTCAAGAATTGGAACTGACAGAGATCTCTGTGACAATAGCGGTGGCAATAGCGATAACAATATCAATAACAATAGCAATATGCTATGGATGCCACGAATACAGTTCAAAATAGGATCATCATTCAATCGATAAAAAGTATCATTTCAAAAAATAATATGATTTTTCAATCAGAAAATAAATACAATTGAACATATCTTTACAACAGTGTTACTCACAGTGGGCTTCCTGAAACACGTGTTAACAATGCGTTAAAGATGCGGCATCTGACCTAAACAAACAAATTCAAACACAATTCAATTACATTCAAGTCATTTCTATTCAGTTGACTGTTAATTTATTCGATTTCTTTTCGTTGTTCATTAATTCGGTTTTAACTTTTGTTCTATACATTATTCGTGTTCATGAGATGCAATGCACATGACAAACATTTTCAAGCCATGCAAATTGCAATTTCTAACTTCAATTTCATACAATACAAGGCCCAAAACTTCTTTCAAAAAAACATTAATTTTTATAGATGTGACTTTGAACAAAGCCATAAATTTATAACAATACTTAATTGTTCAATTTATAACCAAAAATCTTTAAAGCAAATTGTAAAATATTAAAATGTGTATTCAAGCTACAACTCAAGCTTTTATATGAGAATTTCCTAGAAATTATGAGAGACCAAGTAATAATTCTTGTATGTAAAACAAATTTGTCCATGAGATGATCATATTTTTTGGACTCAAACATTTTCAACTGTAAATTACCATTATATATACAAATTATGTTCGTTTCCAAAACTTTTGAGATTTCCTTCTTAAAGTTCATAAACCATGCAAGTAAACAATTGTTTTGTTCATGAATTTTTGAAAACATGACATGCATGTAAGGATCATGCAACCTAATAGGTGTTTGAATTAAAATTATGCCATGCATGTGAATATATTACACTATCTCCTTCAATTTCTACTTTTATGATTATATATGGATTCTCAACTTTATTTTTTCTCCAAGAACTCCTAATTACTCCAAAACCCTTCCTATTTGAACCTAGATGCTAAGGAATTAGGAATGTATCATTTCAATTTCATGAATTTTGAGATGAAATTTACCTTAATTTGGTGGTTTATTGAAATATAGCTCAAGCTCCTACTTTTCTTCTTCCTTCTTGAACTCAACCCTCTCTTTTCCCCTCATTCTCTCTCTCTACCTGGTGGGCATGTTTGGTATGTCAAAAAGATGATTAAACCTAGGCAACCAAGTACTCTCTCTCTTGATTCAAAAATGAGTAATATTCCAAATTATTATTATCATTAATTCATTTAGCTTTAAACCATTAATTCATTCTAATTAAGTTAAATAAAAATCAAATCTACGCAAATTAAATTAATCCTCATCACAATAAAATCTCAATTACAATAAATTTAATTATATAAATGTGAATTAGACTCTAATTCTTATCTAATTATTTAATTCTAACTTGTTAAAATTAGCGAATCATACAGGTTTAATTTTTATTCTAACCTATCTGTTCAAACAATACAAGTCAATAAATCTCATAACAATCAATAACATTTAATCACATAATTAACATGTAGGAACATAATTAATAATTCCAATTAAGGCTCAATTCAATCACAGACAATTTTAGTAAACTGAATCAATTTTCAATTAAACTTCCCAAATGGCTCTAAAAATTCCCATGAGTCCATCCATGCACTCGATTTCAATTTGTGCATCCAATAAGATTGCCGATTTCAGTTTCAAAGTTGTAACCTGAATAGGTAATTTTTCCAATTTGGACAGACAAGTACAAATTAAATTACTAGGCACTTAGTTCAATTAAAATTAACACAATTAATTAATTAAAATCACGATTAGCAAGTCTGGGTCATCACAATATGCATTTCAAGACATTTCATGGAAAATAGAATAAAGAATGAATAGTTAGAACCGAATGAATAAACAACGAATAACTGAATAGGTTTAAGAACCGATTGAACGTATTGAATGTAATTTGGATTTGTTGTGCTTGAATTTGGTTGTGTAGGTCGGACACCGCATCTTAGTCACGTGTTTCAAGGAGCCAACTGTGAGTAACAATGTTGTAAAGCTATGTTCAACTATAATTATTTTCTGATCGATAAAATGTACTGTTTTTTGAAATGATATTGTTTACTGAATAAATGATTGTCCTATTTTATGAACTGTAATTATGACATCCATAGCATCTGTTACTGCTACTATTACAGAGATTTTTGTCAGTTACAATCTTTGAAACTACTGTTTACTGTGTTGATGGCCATCATAGAGGACTGTTTCGGTCTTTAAGACCTACTGTACTATTTTGCTATTGGATGTACCAAGTATGACTGTTATGATTTTGAAATGACTGATATGTTACGAGACACTGATTGAGGAAATGATTTACTGATGAAATTGACTGTTTCAATTACCGCAAGGACATCATTCATTGCCCTTTTACATTATTATTATTCACTAGGCTTTAACTCATTGTTTACCATATGTATGTAGGTGAACAAGCACCGGATCAGACTTAGCAGCGTCGACCTAAACCCTATTTTGTCAAGCCAACTACGGTGCCTTACTACGAGATTCCAAGCCGTCAAATGTTAAGGCTTTTGGGTGCTTCAATTTGCCCATATGAAGATTTGATTTATGTTACGGAGTTTTTGTTTAAGACTTTTGTTTTGACTGTTTTGTGTTTGGAATTTAAGCCCTAATGTGGACTGTGAATATCTGTTTATATAAAGTTTGTTTTGTTCATTTAAGTTCTCACAACTCATTGGACAAGATATTTTATTATTTAGTGGCTTCTGCCAGCCCCGTTTACTGTATTACTGTTAAGTAGGCCTTTGGTAATCACGGATTACTAGTCGATTATGACACTAAACCTATAGGGGCAGGTTTGGGTCGTGACACAACCCCTATCTTTTACTTCATGTGACTTTCATTCCTCATCCTCGTTTGGCAACCCTTTCTAACCTTCATCTTTCTCATTATTTTCGAGAAACCCTAGCTCGCCTTTGATGTCACCTTAAACCTTCTCACATCTATTGCCTAATTCCCACGCTGCCCTACCGTTGCCACTACCTTTGTGAAACCCCAACTACGTCCACATCTTTGTGATAGTGTGCACAAGAGAGAGCAATCGCACAACAAAGGAAAGAAACAAAAAGAAGATGGTAGGGCGTTGTAGTGGTGAGGCATCGTGAGGGTATGGGTTATTGTAGAGGCGCTGAAAGGTAGAAAAAAGGATTGGAGAAGGTTAGACGCTGGCAATTGGTGTTTTTTTTTTATTTATTATTTTTAGATAGAGCAATTGGTGTTTAAGAGGGGCAAATGATAAGAAGCTTTCACTTTATAATAGTATTACGGTGTGCTTAAAATATAAATTTTAATTTTGAATTCATAACATATTTTCTATGTTGTTTAAGTGATAAAAGTGTTTTTTAATAAGTGAAGTGAATGGTCTTAGATTCAAGTCTTATACTTCTCTTTTAACTATTATTAAATGAGAGAAAGAAGTTCATTGACACCAAATGAGGTGTTCATTTTTAATAATAGTATAGATTAGTGGGTGGGTTTGTGCCTCATTGTTATAGGAGTATTTTGGAGAAAATATTAAATGTAATAGCAAATGAGATTAAGCGGAAAAGTCTTATCTCTCACTAACCCAACAATGTTATAGTCTCTACCATAAATTGAGATTGCTCGTTGGAGGTGATATCGCTACGTAGTATCACCGTTATATTCAATACTTACTTAGTATTTTGGGTCAACATCCTTTATAATAGTATTAGTGGGTGGGTATGTGTCCACACGACAAGTGTGCTGTTAAATTATTAAAATACCGAAAGTCTTGGGTTTGAGCCCCATCCTCCCCTTTTTATAATTTTACATAAACACCAACTTTCTTTATATAATTTTACATAAACACCCACTATAGGGGTATTTTGAAAAAATTCAAAATATTAAACATTGTGTCAATACCATCTCCTAAAGCGGTGGCGCACAAGATGCGTGTACATATAATCATTTTGTTTCAGAAATAAAATTGTGAACTATACGATTGAATTCAAAATTTTAAAATTAAAATGATTTTAGAAAATTCAAAAGAGATTTGAATTTTTTTTTTTTTTTTTTTTTAAATTTAAGACATAACTGATATAGGGAATAGGGATATTTTGAAAAAAAATCCAAAATATGACATAAGCACCATGACTACGAGGCTATAGTATAGGTATAGTATATATACAATATAGATAGATAGATACATAAGGTATATATTAATCCACCCTTCAAAACAAACTTGGAGGTTAATACAGTTACCAAAGAACCCATAATTCATTTCAAGAATTCAGTATTACCAACCAAGAACCCAGAAAAATAGTATAGATATATTATATATACAGTATAGATAGATAGATACATAAGGTATATGTTAATCCACCGTTAATACCGTTAACAAAGAACCCATAATTCTTTTCAACAATTCAGTATTACCAACCAAGAACCCAGAAAACCTACAGTCTGTTCTACAACTTTGAGTTGATCAATTTCATTTATTCCTTTGAAGAATTCATTCATTCTTTTGAAGAATTCGTTATGACAAACTCAGAGAATTCGGATTCAGAATCGGCGGCAAGGAAGACAGCTGCAATAGCCGGTGGCGGTGGCAGACATGGTGACTCGTCTTCAAGAATGACTCATATCCAAGAGGCACCTGAAAGAGGTGAGAGTTCTACTCCTCTTAGGCTTGATACTGGAGATAAAATATACTTCCATTTTTGCAGAAGTATGCCATTTTTGTAAGAATATAAGATCTATAGACTAGAAATCAAAACACTATGAATATAATTAACCACTAAAATATAAACTTAGATACATACCGTTTGATTCCGTTATTGTCTTAATTTTTGCTTCTTTGAAAGATGATGGTATTCACAATCGGAAAACCTTAGCACCAGCTCTTCCCCTCCTTCTCCTAATCTTTATGTTGTCTTTTTCAATGGGGCTGACAACCCTTTGATCTACATATATATAGATATATGTAAACCCTAATAAAGATATGTAAACCCTAATAAAGATAGGAGAGGGGACTGGACCTAAATACTTTCTGTATCATTAATTTACATGATTTTGTTAGTTTTGTTAAGCCCAGTTAGAAGAAAACATGTATCATCATCAATTCATATATTTCTGACAGTTGGTATGGAGATTTGGATTGAATAAAGAATATGATTTTCATAGTGTCAGTTTTTTAACTCAGTTTTGACAGTTTGGAGTTTATAAATTCAGATTCTTTGAAATAGCAGAAGTAATGGGCTTCGTCTGTATTTATATTCTGTTTTAGACAATATTGGTTTTGGCTCGCATTTGTTATTTTTTTTTTTTATGTTTTATTAAGATAATTTGTGTGGTTGTTACAGTTTCAAGACAATTTTTTTCTTCTGATCTTAGTTTAAAATAGTTTGTCCTAATTTGTGTACTGACTTTTTTTTTTTTTTTGAACAAGGTGTATTGACTTTAATTTGTGTGTATTAGATACGATTGTGTGTATTATATATGGATGTTTGTATATAATTTCAGAGATTGATGTATATATATGTATGATTATGTATCGGCGTTGGTCGCCCTTTAAATTTGGGTATTTTCTTCTCTCTCCTCTCTCTCTCTCTCTCTCTAAAAATTGTTAAGGAAGATGGATTTGGAAGGGTTCTTCAAACCCAAAGATGGAAACACCCATCAAAATTCTTCAAACGATAAATTGCCATGTACACTGTTTTTTCACACTTTTTTATTATTTTACTTTCTAATTTGAGTTGAAAATGTGGTGTCGTTTTCATGTACAGCTATTTGCATGTTGAATTGAAATTGGTGTCATTTTCATGTACAGCTATTTTCATGTGGTGTCATTTTCATGTTGTTTGAATTGAATTTGTTGAAATTCATGTTAATTAATGTTTGTTCAGCTGTATTTAGGTGAATTTTCCTTACACTTCAACAATTAGCTTTGAAAAAGAACTACAACAACAATAACAATTAGCTTATATCACAATGGCTTTGTTGACAAATAGGGTTCTGTCATTAGAGAATAGAGAGATGAGCTCTTGCCAAATTTTGGCATTGTTATAATTTGGCACCAAAAAATAGCACATGAATTGGAAGTATTGTTGCCAAATTTTGGCTTTCGCATGAAGGGAAAGCACACCATTAGCTTGAAAATAGATGTGTTATTCTATAATTTTTCTTTTTGGATGATTATTCAGTAGTCCTAGAGTATTCTATAATTTTCCATTTTTTTGATAGAATGCATATTTGGGAAAAGAAATGGAGATTATGAATGAGATAAATGGAAAGTGAAAAATTTAGTAAATTCAGTTTACATGGCACCTGATATGTAATTTCAATAATAAGGAAATACCGCTATGTAATGAGTTGGACTTATCAGATAATTTTAACGAGTGACAAAAAGTGGGGTAAGAGATGACCACTGGATTCATCGAGAGAGAGCCCGATTTCTCTGCCTTGATGAAATGGCAAGATATGTTGAGCCCGATTTCTCTGCCTTGATACATGTATAAGACTTGATCTATGCAAAGTAAATTTTTGTAGCTAAAATTTGTACATATAAAAGGCTCTGATCTATGCAAAGTATTAAATTTTAAGTTTTTTTTTTGTGTTAATTTTTCCTAAATTTTAATGATACCTATAATTATTCAAACAAAATTGGCTTATGTGTGGTGGCAGTGTTTCTAATATATTTATGTTCCCCATGATTAATTAAATGTTGAGGATGCATTAAATTAATTAATTAATTGACATTATACGTACAAATTATAACTACATTTTAATCCCAACATTATTTTCACCGAACATTATTTACGTCGTGCCTTCAGGCACGGGCATACGCTAGTATATATATAATCCAGAAAACATTATAAAGTTAAAGCACTAATCTGCATCTGACAAGCAACAACTTTGAAAGAGAATGCAGTGTTTTCTCAAACGTACCGCGGTACCAGCAGGCATGTCACTCAGATCATAGTTACAAAAGAATGTATGCAGAGGTGTTTTTTCCGGGTTGCTTAGAACCTGTGAAAAACAATCCAGATAGAAAGTAAGAGCCAATTCTTTCACCAGTACTCCACAAGTTATGCCATTGAAATATGAACATCAACAATCGAATGAAATTAATTCAAAATCAAAATCTATACCTAATTCGAAATTAGCCACTTAGAAATTGACAACAAAGAGAAACAGAACAATATCAGCATATAGAAAACAACATCAACAATCTCGAATTGATCATATTATCTAAAATTAGAAACTTTAAGAACAAAATGATTGAAATTAATTAATAGTTTGAAGCTGAATAAGCCCCTGTGTGGGTCTTGTTCCTTATCTTACCAAAACTCCCTCTAGGTTCCCCTGTTTCCATTCATCCACTTCTATAAGCCCTTACACATATATTTGTATGGAGAGAGAGAGAGAGAGAGAGGTTACCATTGTTGCGCAGCTGCAAGAAACCCTAGACCTGTGAGAGTTGTTTTGGAGAAGAAGATAAATATATATGGTGAATGAGATGAATGTGTGTGAGTTGAGAGGTTTAGGGTTGGCTATGTGAATATTGCTGAGCTTCCAGGGCTTCAGCCCAGTTTCACTGAAAATGAGGAGGAGGGAAATGGGGAAACAGAGAAACAGAGAGCGAGAGGGACAAAGATAAAGAGAAGAAGAGAAATAGAGAGAGGAAGAGAAAAACCTCAATGTTGAAGTGAAGCGATGCGAGGTGAGGAAATGCGAGCGGCAGTGGCGATGTAATGATGTGCGACGGTGGAAGATCGACGGTGAGCGACGGTGGAAGACCGACAGTGACTGAACAGTGAATCAACGATGGTGAGTCTATGTGTGTGAGTGAGACAGAGAGAGCAAGAGACTGAACTTGTTTGGGTGTATGTACAGACTGATAGAAAAATATGAAAAAAATAAAATAAATGATAATTAATAAATTGGGCAGTAGTATGAGAGTATTCCCACCAAAAAAATAAATTTGTGTGCTTTGAAATTTTTTAACTGTATTGCCGACTAACTGATTTTTGATCACTAAAAATAAGTATTTGCTGATCACATTTTTAGTAGTCAAAAACAAAAAAAACAAAAAAAACAAAATTTGTTTTTCATTCGGCGACTAAATAATTTAATACTTAAAACTAATTATACAGTGACTAAAATATTTTTTAGTCGTTAAAAATAAATTTTTTCCAACCAAATTTTTTATCGCAAAAACTAAAACAAAACAAAAAAAAATTTATTTTTTATTCGGCGACTAAATAATTTTAGTAGCCAAAACTAACTATACGGCGACTAAAATATTTTTTAGTTGCTAAAATACATTTTTACCGACGAAACTTTTGGTCACCAAAAAAAAAAAGTAAAATTTTGTTTTTTATTAGGCGACTAAATAATTTTAGTAGCCAAAACTAACAATATACCGATTAAAATATTTTTTCGTTGCTGAAAATAAATTTTTGGTAAAAAGAAAATTAAATAATTTTGGTAGTTAAAACTAACTATACAGCGACTACAATATTTGTTTAGTTGCCAATTGTGGCAAAATTTAGCGACTAAATTTTTTTTAGTCGCCAATAATCTTCCCCTGTTTCCATTCATCCACTTCTATAAGCCCTTACACATATATTTGTATGGAGAGAGAGAGAGAGAGAGAGGTTACCATTGTTGCGCAGCTGCAAGAAACCCTAGACCTGTGAGAGTTGTTTTGGAGAAGAAGATAAATATATATGGTGAATGAGATGAATGTGTGTGAGTTGAGAGGTTTAGGGTTGGCTATGTGAATATTGCTGAGCTTCCAGGGCTTCAGCCCAGTTTCACTGAAAATGAGGTGGAGGGAAATGGGGAAACAGAGAAACAGAGAGCGAGAGGGACAAAGATAAAGAGAAGAAGAGAAATAGAGAGAGGAAGAGAAAAACCTCAATGTTGAAGCGAAGCGATGCGAGGCGAGGAAATGCGAGCGGCAGTGGCGATGTAATGATGTGCGACGGTGGAAGATCGACGGTGGAAGACCGACGGTGACTGAACGGCGAATCAGCGATGGTGAGTCTGTGTGTGTGAGTGAGACAGAGAGAGAGCAAGAGACTGAACTTGTTTGGGTGTATGTACAGACTGATAGAAAAATATGAAAAAAATAAAATAAATGATAATTAATAAATTGGGCAGTAGTATGAGAGTATTCCCACCAAAAAAATAAATTTGTGTGCTTTGAAATTTTTTAACTGTATTGCCGACTAACTGATTTTTGATCACTAAAAATAAGTATTTGCTGATCACATTTTTAGTAGTCAAAAACAAAAAAAACAAAAAAAACAAAATTTGTTTTTCATTCGGCGACTAAATAATTTAGTACTTAAAACTAATTATACAGTGACTAAAATATTTTTTAGTCGTTAAAAATAAATTTTTTCCAACCAAATTTTTGATCGCAAAAACAAAAACAAAACAAAAAAAATATTATTTTTTATTCGGCGACTAAATAATTTTAGTAACCAAAACTAACTATACGGCGACTAAAATATTTTTTAGTTGCTAAAATACATTTTTACCGACGAAACTTTTGGTCACCAAAAAAAAAAGTAAAATTTTGTTTTTTATTAGGCGACTAAATAATTTTAGTAGCCAAAACTAACAATATACCGATTAAAATATTTTTTCATTGCTGAAAATAAATTTTTGGTAAAAAGAAAATTAAATAATTTTGGTAGTTAAAACTAACTATACAGCGACTACAATATTTGTTTAGTTGCCAATTGTGGCAAAATTTAGCGACTAAATTTTTTTTAGTCGCCAATAATCAATATATCCTGACTAAAAAAAAATAGTAGTTAAATATTGTACTTTTGCTAACTAACCCACTATTTTGGTCGCCAATTCTATAACTTTTGACGATCAAATTTTTTTTAATCGTTAAAAATGACCGTCAAAAATGTATTTTCTTATAGTGGTAGTAAGCTGTCCCACAACAGCATTTCTAGCAATTAGTTAAGATGTGTAAAAGAAGCATCAAATACAGTCTTAAAAAAGATATGTCTAGCTACCTAGAAATCTGCTATTGGTACTGAATTTGTTTTCACTATGTTCATTATTATTGTGTTTGCTGGTGTATGAAAGAAAACAGACATAGGGATGAGTAACAATGATCCCTACAGGTTGTGGCATGCTTTGCCAAACAGAGCATGTAAAGAGTAAGTGCATCCCATTTTCATTAGAGTTTTGACACAAGCATACCTTTCACCGCAGGAGGAAGGCCACCCCTGCGCATGAGCCGCACTAAGCAGAGAGAGGAGTGTTAATAATATTTGCCTTTCATAGTCATGGTCGAAAGACAAGCGGGGTCTCAAAGGAGTGTAAAACAAGTATAATGCAGCGGGTAAAAATTTCAGATCATACCTTAGGTAATAGAATCTGAAGCGAAGAATCTCATGAGTAAATCACGTGCCTCAATAAATGCGAACAACGAACTCTCAGCAGTGGAGTGATACCACAATATGAGTATCACCCACACAAGTCACAGTGCAAAAAACTTGATCGTTGTTTTTAATAGGAGAAAGTCAGTATGGGAAAAAACATACGTTGTTTCATTATCCCATATCCCATATCCCATATATCGTATCAGATACATACATATCAGTTGATATGATAGATATAGATATCATGAGTGGCTTATCCAAATAAATTTTGAATTCAAATTCAGACTTACATGGATAAGGTTCAAAAGGTTCATGGGTCATGCCATATGGGCGCCCAATTTCTAACATCTTCTACTCGCACATGAGTTGGCATGACACTGCCATATCTCTATCTCAATCTCTCAAAAAATGAACAATCTCATACTAGCCAATACACTGTGCGACCGCTAAAAACACCTGCATATGGGAGCTCTATACTAGAAACTCAATATGAGTCAGCATAGAGACATCAACCCAAAAATGAACAGAAATAGTATCTCATATACCCGGATCCATCTAATTACACTGGTCCAAAAAACATTTCTAATCCCTCAAAAAGAGCATGTTTGACCCTCTCAATTTTTGCAATATATTTACACTCAATCCGCCTCTCATACAGAGCAATGTGAATTACTAGTAATGAATATACAACAGTGGTGTAATACTAGAGGATCTTTCCTTTGCCCTCATGCCATGTAGTTTAGGATTGACCGTTTTCCTAGTGATGTCCCTTAAGGCTGAATCATACATGACCGCAGGCAATACACCAAAGTAGCAGAATATCAACCCCTTACCTTATGACATAGTCAAAAGTCACAAAAGGGTATATAAATGAAAGTCATATCAATAATGACACGTAAGACTCACACGGTGAGGAAACAGGGATCCATTCTCTCACCTCATTACTCAGTCGCCAAGAACATATAGTATGAATATATGTTACGGTGGAGTAACTCTTCCAAAAGAGTGACGTCATACTCGATACACTGTACAGATCTTAGTCTAGTCGCTTTCTAATGCCTAACCCGAATTCTCTATTTGCTCGCCTTCCAAGCCCCAAATGAGATCTTACATCTGGCTAATCATAACAGGCACAACATGGAAAGTGGGTACTAACATCCATGTTTGGTCCTTATCATGACCTCATCTTAGTTGTAACCAAGGCGACATACATAGTGGATAATTTAAGCCTTTCTTGGCTCCAAATAAAAATAAACCACTAGTCTCATCGTTGCTGCTCCCAAGTGCCAAGGGCAATTGCTCGTGTGAGTGAGTCAATCTTGCTTACTGACATCATCATTTGCTAATCATTATGACACAAACCATAATAGTGTCAACATCCCATTATCTCATAACAAACAAGTGATCGATTTAAAAAAAAAAAAACATGACCACAGCTTGCGCAATTCTAGATTCCAAACATAAGCCTTATCAGCACCTCTTGCGATAAGTATATACAACAGAATCCACCACGTGCGCCTCATATGAAGTGATTCAAGATCACTACCTCTTACGCAATAATCTCTCTAAAGATATTTTGGTGATCAATCTGTGTTCATTCAAGATGCGCCCAACTAGCGCATTGAATCTTACAAGGAGCAAATTAATATACTACTAGTAAAGCATTCTATCCACAGTCTAATGAGCAAGGTCAATGTCTAAACAACTCAGTTGACCATTTACCAAAGATGACACTTATCATGCCGAATACGCCCACAAAGTGTACTTTAGGTCCCACAACAAAGAAAAGATCAAGGAATATAGGTCATAAATTACGTATGATTATAAGTTAAGTTCATGTCTAAAAATCTGTAAATCAAAGTATAAACGCAGTGGATGAAAAATTATGGTCATACCTTTAGAACAGAGTCTGAATTGAAGGATCTCGTGGGTAAATCACGTGCTTCCTGAATCTGATCAATCAACCCAGCAATGGAGTGATATTACAATAGTGAATATCACCCACACAAATCACAGTG
>NW_021034225.1:0-10094 GCF_004153795.1 Camellia sinensis
AGGGTCTTATTAGTAGGCCTGATGTGATGAGAGGCAAACACCTCCCATCAAGAGCTGTGTCTTCGTTTCTCTGGAGTCGTGAGGGTTATCGGTGGGCGTTTGTTACTCTCTATTGATATGATTATTAAGCTGAGATGACTTGGATTGTACGTTGCTTCAAACTACAGTGGGTGCTTTATCATTGTTTATCCAATTTTTGTTCATTCAAATAGCAGCTCGACTAATACTACTTTAATGCTCCAACAAACAACAATTCTTGCGAGGCATGGATAATGGGAACTGAGTTGTGATGGAGCCTTTTCGGGCCAATACCTTAGAAGAGAACCACTGACATCTTTTTGGTCACTTAGCACTAAGTTGTGTATGGCACTTTTTTACACTCAACAAAATGGAGTTGCTGAAAGAGTAAGACATCGCACTAATCTCCTTATAAGAAGTACTTTGCTCGCTCATACGATTATTGTTTACACACATGCATGTTTCTCCGTGCATATTTGTATTAGGTGACGAGTGGTTGGCTTTCGGGAAGACCAGGCGAGACCACATTTATATACCCTCTCATTAACCAGTACGATCACTTATATACCACCATTGTATCCTTTAATTCATTCAATTCGCGGTCTTGAAACTTTTTACTTGGTCCAGCTTAATCGCCCCTCATCCCTTCTCTTCCTTCTCCAGTTTTTGGGTGTCGTGTGTTTTGTGTGGCATCTCTAACCTCCCGTGCTCGTGAGAAACTTGAATACTTAAGAAGATGATGCGTTAATGTCTTTTATTGGCTATTCTGCTACCTAATGGGAAACCGCAGATTCAAAGGGTCACCATTATTGAGCTATGATCCACACACCTCGTAAAGTGTATTTATGTTAGTTCTATGTGATTTTCAGCTTCCCGTCGAAATCTTTAGTTTCCATTTATTTTTAGTTTCTTCTCTTTCCCTCACTCAATACTCTTAATAGGATGAGAGAAGTGTGAATACCAGAGTTATGAGAGCTTATAGAATGTACATATCCAGGCACTAATGTTATCTTTTTTTTCGCTATGTCTAGTTTAGTGGTCTGTTATTTGTTGGCGAGGGGAGAATACCAACTTAGTTCTTCCTGTAATGTGTAGAGCTTGAAACATTAAGGTAGTGTTAGGATACGATAAAACCTTGGACACCAATTTGAGTCTTGATTTTTATAATAATAGACTTACTCAAGGCGTATACAGAATGAAATAAATAGTCTCCTCCTTGTGCCAACCAGGTCAATCATCATCCTTGATTGCCACTCTATATCATGTTCCGGCTTTGGGTCACATCTAACCTCCTAATAATCCCGTTCGGGCTCTTCTATATAAGGGTTTAAGTGTCGTAATATACCTAGTTTTCTCAGTTTATTATTTAATTATACAACCTATTTTGGATTAATTCTCTAAGGATTTTAATAAGCCTCAATAGACATGAAATTATATAATTATTATTTAATTAAATATTTAATCTCATCAACGGGACTTGCAAATCATTAAAAAAGTAGCAGTGAGAGAAGAAGGCACCAAATTATAGTAAAAATACATTATGATCCATGGTGACGTAGTGTGCCAGCATAGCACATGAGAACAACATAATTTAAAACTTTTATATTCACACATTATTGAGCAACCCACCCTTAGTAGAACTAATCAAAAATGAGGATTCATTTTGGTTCGCGAGGGGTTGTTCATTAACTTAACACGTAAAGAACTGTCAACAAAAATTAAGAGCGAAGTCGTAAAACTCTTTAATAGTGCTTGAATACCGGCATCTTAGCTTGATCGACAAAACTCGACGCGCGCTACTTATTTGACTGTTTTTCTTATGTTATTAACATCACTCGGGAGGTTGCAGCAGAGTATGGCCAGAGAAATTTTAAGAACCAAAAATAATACTAGGTCCAGAGCGATCATCACTGAGTCTGGATTCGCGGAAATTTATTTTGCATAGAGGGCTTTCTGGTCACCTCATATATAATATACCAAACTAAAGGGTTGAGGCGGAAAGCCAGTGGTGTGAATAGAGTAACATTGTTATTGATAAAAGAGTTTAAAAGCAACTGATGTCCCATATCAGATTTGGAAAAGCAGAGTTCAAATCAGAAAATAGTATTCTATATTCTTTTCAGAGTTCAGAAAAGCATGTATTTAATTCATTACAAGAGGATGCATACGCATGTGTTTCCACTTAATTGTAATGACTCAGGTAGCACTATAGATCAGATACAAGAGCATTAAGAGTATACTTGACCAGTTTTTCACATAAAGGTAACCTCTAGTGTCGGGAACCAGATAACATAATTAAGCCATAGTATTGTTACCCCTCGGTGAGAGCCATGAGGACACAATATTAATTAACCCCTGGGCAAGGGCCCTTGTGCTCAAGAGACATGGTAAATTGTTTACCTCGGGAAAGGGCTCTCAATGTGCTAAGGATGCCATGAATAAACCTTTTCTATATGGATAGTCATTCATTGATACAGAACATAGCATTTCAGAAACCTAATCATTTCTGTCGTATCAATATTTATTTTTCATATAGGAAAAGGCATTATTTAAACATAGAACATAAGTGCTTTACAAGTTATTACTCACAGATAGCTCCAACAAGCACAGATAGAGCAAGAAGCAAATCAAACATAGTTGGCTATAGCGCGGGGTGATTACACTAACATAATATTATACAATGACATTACATATTTTGAATACACACTCGGATAAGTACTTAACTCTACTATGTTTCTGTTATTTAGTTGTGTTCTAGACCATTAATCCTCATTATATTAATGGCTTTAAATGTGAGGCTTAAGGTATGCACTAGAATGAATATTGCAGGTAAGCCAAAAATGTACTTTAAATCACTTAGTCAAATTTTTGACCAACAAGGTCTTCGCTCATGCTGCAACACAATACATGTCAGTCTCTTATATCGCGTCTGTAACTCTCAAAAAGTACTGGTTACAATGATTTTCGCCGACGGTCGCTCGAGCGCAGAGCCTTGAGTAAAAAAAGGTCGCTCGCTTGAAGCGCAATTCTTGTCGCTTGAGGCGGGTCTGCAAAATTTTGTAACTTTCTGGGAGCATGCATTTTACACTCAAGCCAACTTTTGGTCGCTCGAGCGAAAGTGCAAAACACAGAGTGGTCGGCTCGAGCGCAGGTTTCTGTCGCTTTAAGCGAGAGAAACCAAAATTAATGGAGTTTCTAGATTTGCTCCTTAAGCTCAAAAAACTCGAATTCAAACCAATAAATCATGTTCTTTTGGGCCAAAGCTTAAGGAAACATGTATAAACTGAAACATTGGAACCTCAAATCATTTCGCAAATCAAAAGCCTAACAAAGCATGCCAATTGTGCAAAACTCAAGCTTTGAAATGTTGAAAACATCACATGCATGTAATTTCTTGAACTTCAAAACTTTCAAAACATGATCAATTCAAGGTAAAATGATAATGAAACTTTGATGACTTTCCAAACCAAGGTGAATTAAGGACAGCAATGAGAGAATTACTTGAAATTCAACTCAAAATGTGAATGAAAGTGCATGCATGATATGGTATGGCTTAAATTCATCAATTCTAGCCTTCATTCTTGCATTACATAACTTAATTTTCTACGAAGTTCATGTCCTTGATTCATGATTTTTATATATTTAAAGGGTTGAATTCTTACCTAGACTTTCAAAGTAGAACTAGAGGCTTAAACCCTTGAGTTCTAAGTCCAAACCCTTCAATTCGCCTACAATTCTTCCTTTCCTTCCTTGAAGACAAGTCCTCTTACTCTAATTCTCTAATCTCTTTACATTTTTTGTGTAGGCGTCAAATGTTGAAAGAGGAGATGACTAAAGTGGTGTAATAAGCCTTATATAGGCTTGATTAGGGAATTTAATTAATTAGGATACCACTCATCAAGTGAAGCATTAATTATTCTAATTATTTCGTTCCAAATACGATTTTCAATTTAGAACCTACTCAATAAAATTCCAAAACCTCGTCAAAATAACACATAAACCAAAGTCAATTTCAATGTTTTGTGGCCAAATAAGGCCCTCAATGTTCGCAGTCGAAACGGAAAAGCAAACAGATACTTCTACAATTATACAAATATAAACACAATAAATGCAACACCATGCAATTCAATTCAGGAATTCACCTTAATTCCTTAATTAGGCCACATTTTTGTGCAATGGATTATAGTTAATGTAAGAATAAATTGAATAGAGAGAGAAATTAACAGAGATAAAATTATATGTATTATGATTGATGTGTATTGATTTGATCTATTGATACATTTACAATTCCCTATATATAGAAGAAAATGTGGTAAAGGTGTAGGATGTGAAAGTGGGTTGGTAGGTGGAGTGTGTGATAGTGGAGGTGGTAGGGTGGTGGAGTGTGTGAATGTGGAGGTGGTAGGTGGAGATAAATTCTAACGCCCCCCGCAAACTCAAGGAGGATAGAATAACTAACCAAACTTGAAAGTTTGAGAGAGGAACAAAAATAATAAAATACATAAAAAATAAAAGAGGATAGGAGAACACTGTATGGTCCGTGTCAGACCATTGGTGAAGACACTGGATGGTGGGTGTCATAACGTTGTGAGAGGATAGAAGACATGTTTTATGGGGTTCATGTCGGACCGTTGTAGAGACAGTTTATGGGGTCATGTCGGACCGTTGTAGAAGACTAATGTGGTGACAGTGGTTGTGACAGTTTACGGAGTCTTGCTGAACCCTTGTAGAAACTAACGTCGGAATCTATTGTCGGGACAAGTTTAACAGAGTCTTGTCGGACCCATGAAGGAGCTAACGCGGAAATCAAATGTCGGGACAGTTTTACAGAGTCTTTTGTCGGACCCCATAAAGGAGCTACCGGAATCAATTGTCTGGGACATGTTTACAGAGTTTGGTCGGAACCCATACAAGGAGCTACCGGTATCAAATGTCGGGGGACAGTTTATAGAGTCTTGTCCGGACCCTTGGAAAAGTGGCATCCTCAAAAGGTGTGCCCAATTTTTGGTCCAAAGGCCGTGCATCAAAAGGCGTGCCAATTCAATCAAAAGGTGTTGCCGGACATGATGGTCGAGGCAACGTGGGCAGCTTTGGGCTTGCGTGCCCCGTTTGTCGGCTGGTGATAAGAGGCGCGCGATGCGCGTGGGCTGCCTTGGCTATAAGAGAGGCTGAGGTCTCTAGAGGCAGAAAAAGCTGCGAAAAACCTCTGAAAAAACAAAAACTCTTCTCGTTTTTGCTGAGAGAAGATAGTCCGTAACACCTGTTGTCTGAGACGAGATTTCCTGAGAGAAAGGAAAAAAAAAATACTCTGTAATACTCCTTGGTGGCCCAGAAAATGGTTCCATCTTCCCGGAGTCTTCTCACATCTCCTTTCCCGGCGACCTCAATGAGTTAACAAGAGAGACCAACGGTGCGGTGCACTGGAACCTCAACCAAAGCGCCACGGAGTTTACTCCGTTGAACTTTTCGATGCGGTCTGTGGAGCAAAAAGAATGGCAGTGCAGTCGGATGTGGAGGCCAATCAGTATACTTTGAAGGCATGTGGTGGAAAGCATGACGGCGGTCACAAATTTGTCGAACCGGCTGCCAGAAGTAGGACAAAATGAGGTGCAGCATTTTAAATGCACCACTGGCTCTGCTCCAACGCATGTATAGGATGCCCGAGCAGAGATAAGTGGTGCTGAAAAGCAGAAAATAAGGAGCTGAAGCGGAAGGCACTGTGATGTTCCGATTTTGGAGGTCCACCATATGTTAGTGGGAGGAGCAGGGAGGAGGGAAAACTTGCTTGGTGGTCTAGGAAGCACGGAGGCAACACCCGTCAAGGGCCATCCAGGACGGAGGCAAAAAAAGAAGAGACCGGCTAGCAGAGTAGAAGAAGAAAAATCCCGCCTGTGGAATGTGTTGTTTGGTTTTTGTTTGGTTTGGTTTTTTTTGTTTTTTTTTTGTTTTTTTTGTTTTTGTTTTTTTTTTTTTTTGATGTAAATGTGAACGGGGGAAGCCCTCGACTATGAATAAAAGGAGTGTGGTGTGGCAAAGTTCGTCGTCTGCCTGTTTTTTTTTTTTTTTTTTAATTAATAATAATAATAATAATAATAAGAGGGGACAAGCCCACATGGTGGCTTGGAAACTATATGCTGGTTTGATCAAACCGTGGGCTGTGAAAAGTGAGAGAGAGAGAGGATGCTGGTCTGTGCAATAAGAATAAAAAAAAAAAATAAAAACCCCATAGAAAAAAATTATATTATATATATATATTATAGAAGATATATTAAAATAAGAGAAAGTGGAGTGGGGTTGATTAAAAAAATTTTGGCATCAGAAAGTGCAATGTGTGTCTGTCAAATCCCGTGGGTGTGTGTGTGAAGTGTGGGTTGTGAAGTGCACGTGGGTGAGAGTGGAGTGTCAGATCACTTGTTTTTTTAGTTTTTGTGTTTGTGCTGTTAAACAAACATGGCTCTCATAGTAGAGAAGAGTATTCTGGGTGCAATCTGCTTCTGGAACTGTAATGGCACCCCAGAAAAGCTTCGTTCGAGGACTGTTACCATCTGGGTTTTCCAAGCAAATCGTCAAAGAAAGCATTCTTGGAGCAAGCAGGCTTTCCAAGGTTCCTGAAACACAAAGTATATAATGTCATTGTATAGCTTCCTCATGTGGGCAAGCACGGACACCAGGATGCTATTGCTCCGCCGGAGTCTCTGGTTATCCTCCGAAAGCGCTGCCACCGAGTTGTTGTTGTACAAATCCAAGCTGATTAGGCTCCTCAAGTTACCTAGCTCAACAGGGATTGTACCTTGAATGTTATTTTTGTAAAGCTCCAGATATTGCAGATGCTCAAGCTTTCCAAGTTCAGGAACAAGATGACCTGACAAGTTTGAATTACCCAGATCCACGCGGGTGACGCGGTTGTCTTGATTGCAGGTGATGTGAAACCAGGTGCAAGGATTGACGAGGTTGGGATCCCAGCTCTGCAGCACGTTGTCTGGATCCGACAATTTCCGACGCAGAGTGTAGAGTGCGTCTCCTTCTGAATTCCCAAACACTTCCAATGGAACTGTAAAAACTGATATCCACGCGGGAGAGGTTTGAATTGGTTGAGACCCGGCGGACGGTCAAGGCAAGGTTGCCGCCCGCCGGAAGGCGAAGAACACCAAGATCTTGAATCTATAGCTCTGATACCATGTAAGAATAAATTGATAGAGAGAGAATTACAGAGAATAAATTATATGTATTATGATTGATGTGTATTGATTTGATCTATTGGTACATTTACAATTCCTATATATAGAAGAAAATGTGGTAGGTGTAGGAGTGAAGTGGAGGTGGTAGGTGGAGTGTGTGATAGTGGAGGTGGTAGGTGTGGAGTGTGTGATAGTGGAGGTGGTAGGTGGAGATAAATTCTAACAGTTAACCACAGGTCGGGGTTGTTACAGGCTTATTCTCCAGGTAATGACCCTTTGTCTACTTCTCCACCAGTAGTTTATAGTCATATTGTTGATGATTTGAGTCTTCCTATCGCTTTTAGAAAGGGGGTTAGGGCTTGTATTCAACACCCTATTTCTAAATTTGTGTCATATGATTCATTGTCTCCTACATATTGTGCTTGTGTTTTGTCTCTGTCTTTTGTGTGTATCCCACATGGTTGGAAAGAAGCTATCAATGATCCTAAGTACAAAGTAGCTGTGGTAGAGGAGATGCAAGCTCTGAGCAAGAATAACACTTTGGAGTTGTTTTCTCTTCCTAGTGGAAAAAAAACCAATAGGGTGTAAGTGGGTGTTCACCATTAAGTAGAAAGAAGATGGGATAATTGAACGGTACAAAGCAAGATTAGTGGCCAAGGGGTTTACCCAGACGTATGAAATTGATTATCAAGAAACCTTTGCTCCTGTTGCAAAGATGAATTCCATTCGAGCTCATCTTTCATGCACTGCTAACTTGGGATGGTCTTTACAACAACTGGATGTAAAGAATGCCTTTCTCCATGGTGACTTAGAAAAGGAGGTGTATATGTATGTACCACCGGGATTCTCATCTCAGTCTACAGATGGCAAAGTTTTCACGTTGAAGAAGGCTCTATATGGTTTGAAACAATCTACCCGAGCTTGGTTTGACAGATTTCTAAAGGCTATGTTGAGATTCAGGTATAGGCAAAGCAATGCAGATCACACCATGTTTGTCAAACACAATGCAAATAAGGTTATTGTGCTTATTGTATATGTGGATGACATAGTAGTGACAGGAAATGATGAGGAGGAAGTGATGCATCTCATGAGGCAATTGGCCAAGGAATTTGAGATCAAAGATCTTGGCTCGTTGAGATACTTTCTTAGAATTGAAGTTGCTAGATTTGACAAAGACATCTTTATTTCTCAAAGGAAGTATGTTCTAGATCTTCTTGGGAAAACTAGTATGTTGGGTTGTAAAGCATCTGATTCACCATTGAAGCTAACCATCATCTCTGCAGTGGTGTTGGTGATCTTGTGGATAAGGATAAGTATCAAAGACTTGTGGGAAGACTTATATACCTTTCCCATACTCGTCCCGATATTGCTTATGCAGTCAGGATAATGAGTCAGTTCATGCATGATCCTCGTGCAATACATTTAGATGTAGCATATCACATTTTGAGGTACCTTAAATCAGCTTCGGGAAAAGAGATTCTTGTAATAACCCTCACCACTGTCTACTGATAACCCTACTGATTACTGTTAAACTGAGACTGAACATGATTAGTAATTGAATTGATTGAAATACTGAACTGACTGATTGAATGTCCCAATTTAAATGCATTTCTATCTGTTTGACTGTTAAACTATCTATTCATGTTTTATGCATTAAACTACAAATTAAAGGCCTTATCGACAGCCGAATCTAAAATTGATTGATGTTTTATGATCATTAGAATTTATGTGATTTTATGGTAAAATTTATTGAAAATTGATTTGGTATGGTTAAATTAGATCAAATAAACTAAATTGCATGGGTTGAACTAATTGCCACTTTGCCATGCCTAGTGGCCCCACTAACTAAACACTTTGAGCTTCACACACACTTGGCCAAAACATTTTCATCAGCCATTTTGAGAAGTAAGAACCGACTAGAGTGAGAGAAATAGGAGAATTATGGAATCAACTAGGAGATTGGCTTGAATTGTGGAAGAATTGGAGATTGATAGCAATTGAGCTTCCAGACTTGTGATTGAGGACCCAAGTTAGGATATTCAACCTCTTTTTAATGTATTTGTGTATTGTCTTGCATGATCCATGAGGAACTAGAGATCCTATCCAAGAGTTGGCTCAAAATGTTGAATTGTAGCATATATCATGCATGCATGTTTCCATTTTTGAGTTTTGAAGCTATTGTTCATGAAATTCACATGCATGTTCATGTTTTTACAAATGGACCATGATTTCATCTTGTTTTTGATAAAATTGGCTCATTAAAGCAAGTATTGGAAGCTTTGAATTGGTTTAAACTCATGCATGTCATGTTTGAGTTATGTTCATGAAATTTGGTTTGAAATTGGGTTGAATTGATCTTCCTTTGGGGCTTTGATTTTACAATTGAGCTTTGAATCATGTTATATTATGAGTTTTGAAGTGTTTTCCAGAAAATTGGCCGAAAAGGATCAAATTTGGTACATTGAAACTTGATTTTGAGTTTGAGGTTCGAATCTGGGAATTTCCAGATTATGAACTCACGCTCGAGCGGGGTGACTGGCGCTCGAGCGTGAAATTCGTGCTCCCAGCACTTTGCACTGTTTTGAAGTCTACTCGAGCAGGGTAATTTATGCTCAAGCAGGACCTTGTGTCTTACGCTCGAGCGGGTGTCGAGCGCCCAATCGAGCGTGATTTTCATCCATCCAACACTTTTGACTGTTTTGCAGTACGCTCGAGCGGGTAAATCTACGCTCGAGCGGAGACCTTTGTCTGCATGTCTGCTAGAGCGGAGTAACCTACGCTCAAGCAGGACCCCTGTTTTCTGAAAATTCTGAAAAATGTTTTAAAGTGCATCTTTGCATCCTCATCCCATCTTAGGCATTCTTAGGCCTAGTTTAAGGCATCTTAATGAGGATACTG